>JACXGM010024952.1:0-15512 GCA_016801145.1 Umbra pygmaea | reverse complement strand
ACGTCTAGCTTTCTAAGTAGGGAGGTGGAGGCAGTTCTGTAAATGACATCCCCGAAATCAAGGATTGGAAGGATGGTCATTTTTACCAGGGTCTTTTTGGCAGCATAAGTGAAGGAGGCCTTGTTTCTGAATAGGAAGCCAATCCTAGATTTTATTTTAGATTGGAGGATGTTAATGTGACGCTGAAATGAGAGTGAACTTTCTTTAAGTCATTTCAATCAGTCTGTTACTAATTCATTTTGGGAGGAAAGTTTACCCAAGGTCAGTAGGTCATTACTTCAGAGATGCAAATTCAGTGGAGGGCTCGCCCTCCCCAGTTTTCTTTATTATTATTGGGCCGCCAACTTTCAAAAGCTCCTACTCAGGTTGCATTCACCAGATATACCTTGGTGTCAGAGGGTCTGTCTTACACTTCTAAATCACTCCTTGCATTACTATGCACTGCTCTTCCAACGACCCCCTCTCGCTACGCTGGCAATCTTTTAGTAATGTCAACACTTAACATCTGGTACCAGTCCAGTTGTCATTTTAAATTCTCCATTACATCTATTATGGACCCTATGGATAACAACCACATATTCCCTCCTCAGATCTATTGCTGACAATGCCTTCTCTATATGGAAAAGGAAGATATTAAAACCTTTCGTGATCTTTATGCAAACAGAGAATTTTCTAGCTTCCCCAACTTGGCATCCAAACACGCATTGTGTCCTTGCCACTTTTTTCAAGACCTGCAGATGAGACATTTTGTATCTGCTTAATTTTCATACCACCCACCCAGCCCTGGGATGTGTTATTGACTCTTCTACAGTACCTCAACAGAAAGTATTGATTTCTCTGGTCTATTAATGGATTATGTCATTGGACAAACACTATACTAACATAATCTGCCTGGGAGCGGGAAATGGGTGTGGAATATACAGATCAGTGGTGGGATAGGGCAATTGACAGAGTCTAAGAAATCAAAAACTGTTCAAAAGCCTGTGGAACTGGCCGTGGTGCTGAATCCACCAGTTGTGGCTTTAAATCACTATGTGGAAGTTGTCAGTTTCGCTCCCTCAAAACTTGCAACATCAGCGGCATTGTGCTGTGACAACTTCCAGTCTCTGACAAGCACAAGGGCTTTTTCACCCATGTTTTAGACCCGGGCCAAATACAATTATTATTCAATGTGATGTGATCAGGACCTTTGTATCTGTCCTTTACCAGCCTCTCTTTATTTCTCCCGAACACGGACAGAAACACTACTGTATCACCTGTAAATATCCATTCATAAAAGTATAATTGGCAGGTAACACACATAATTTCACACACGCATACACAAAACAAAAGAAGTCATACATACACTTCTGTTAAAAGTTTTTATTGAACACATGATATTAGGATAATATAATCAACACAGGATAATATAATCAATTTCTGAAAATACAGTATACATTTTTATTTGGTCCATAATATGCATTGATATAGTTATATTATGAAATGTCGATTTTGCTATGTAAATACTGTCTATATTTTGTATAACTTTTCAACACCAGGATCTAATATGCAAGTTCCTATTTTGTATTCCTAAAACACAGTTTTTGCATTGTTTTTAGTAGTTACATATTCACATATTCATATTCATACATATTACAAGTTTAAACTCATAAAAACAGGCATAAGTTGCCCCAAATTAATATATCAGGTCGGTTTGTACAATGTCCTGTTAAAAATATGATTTTAAATCATCGATTTACATTACATCAATTGTATTAGGTCAAGTTTCACAATGGCACATCAACAGTAGACACAGTTATGTTTTTAGAGTTAATGGGTGCCAAGTGGCTCAGTGGTTAGGGAGTTAGACTTGTAGTCATAAGGTATGTCCAGGGATGTCCCTGTATTTAGTGTAAGTTGCTCTGGATAAGAGTGTCTGATGAATACCTGAAATGTAAATAATAATAGCGATGATGAAAGTGGTAAAGAATGCATTTAAGTGTCTCTATTTTTAGTCTCTGTGTATGCAGTTAATTTGGGCTCTCAGTTCTGGCCAATTATTTACAATGATGAGAGGACTATTATTGGCATTCAGTTTCAGTGGACGTCCAGATAAATAAGGGGTGTAATGTTTCTCCGCCTCCTGTGCTCCTCCCGCCTACTCTACATGCTCCCCCTTTCCCGGCTTCGTTAGGAGAGGAAAATGTTTCTTAATTGGATAAGCCTACAGTGGCTGGTCCCAGATCTGTTTGGGCTGTCTTGGCAAGTTAGCAAAAGTCCGGGATCAGCAGACCGAAGGCACACTGCTCCCACCATGTTCACTTACTCCCACTTACTTGCCAATATGGCGCTGTTTTCGATTTTGACTGTTGAATGCCAGGATTGCATGATCTCACCTACGGGAGGTCTATACAAAGCTGAGGGATGATTAGGTTGCCATGGGGCAGGTGTGATTTCTTTTAAGACTGCAAGGGAAGCTCGGCTTTCCCAATGTCAAAAAATGAATGGTCAAATTTGTACTATTGTGTTAACATTTTATTGACTAAAACTGTGTTAGAACATCTCGAAGACGAGTTTGTTCAGAATCAGCTAAATATAGCAGGTCGACTGACTCGATTTCCTTCTTATACATTCCCGTAGCATCACAGTGCATTTCCCTGTTAAAGCCTGGCCTCCATGGACTTCAATGGGGCTGCTTTGAACAGTTTAATTCAGTGTTTCGAAACTAGACGATCATTGGATAAATGTTGTGATTATGTCCAACCCACTGATGCTCACCGTCTCTGGGGGTGAATGGAGGAGTGGGCTGGTCTGGACTCCGGGATTCTGTGAATTTGGAGATGCTGCCTTTTTTAAGTATGCTCCAAAAAAAAAAGCACCATCGATTGATATATTCAAAAAGCTGTTGAAAACATATATTTTCACCATTGCATTTAACTAAGTATATTTCTATTTGACTGCCGGCAAATGTGCTCTAGGCTTTTTATGCTTTGAATTTAACTATTTACATTTCTTTGTCTTTTACTGATGTAAATGTTTTTATTGATACAAATTTCTTCCACTTTATTTGACTTTTATTAATGTAAGAACTTTGAGCTGCATTCCTTGTATGAAAGGTGCTATATAAATAAAGGTTATAATTATTATTATTATAAAAGGCATACAAAGAGCAATGAACATGTGAGTGCATGTGCAAGATTAAGTTGCATGGGCAGGATCAGGGTTGAGCATGCAATCAATGAAGGTGCTCGCATTGAAGTGTCTAAACATAATGAAACAGCGCCTTCCTAAACCGCCTTATTAATGTGACATCCTTGCTTGGCCGGCAGGGGCTGTAATTTGGGGGACATGATGAGAAAAGTGAATCATCCAACAAAGGGAATTACAGGGAGTTCATAGAAACATTAGCTAAATATGACTCATATTTATTCACAAAGACGGAGGTCTGAACTTCAAGTCTTGTATTCAAATAATTTCTTGGAGGGTAACAGCCAGATTGTTTCGTAATTGCAAAAAAATGTTTAGACCCCCTATTTTAGTCCGGATGTGTAGTATATTGTTCATATTATATGCACAATCTAAGTAGAATCATTGTCTTACCATAGTTAGCTTGAATTGTTCTCACCAGTATTGCAGGCACTCACTCTATGCAGGAATCCCCAACAAATGATTGTCATATGGTTTGTAAAGTAGAGGAAGATCCATTGACAGAGCTGTCAATCAAACCAGTGCTATACGAGGACGTCTAATTTGTTTGCAGGCGGGCCCAACCTCTTGACCCAATAGAATAAGTGAGAAAATATGAACCTAGACACTTCAGGGAAATTAACTAAGTCCAGAGCAAGGACCCATTTTAGGCCAACAGCACCTACAGATATATTAAAGATGTGAAGTTTGCGGTTACAGCCGTGGACTTCGCGGATAAACCGCGGATCGGGCAGATGACGTAACGAAAAATAATATTTTAATTAAATATGGGCGGATTGCGTTGAACCAATCAAATGAAAAAAATATATACATTGTTAAATATTGTTACCAGCGGATGGCGGGCAGGTGTGGCTTTGAAAATTGTTCAAAAACATTGGTGCGGATGGATTGCGGACGGATGAGGAGTTTTGTGATGTGGTTGCAGATGAAATAATAACCCATCGGCGCATCTCTAAGATATATGTATATGTACAATATAGATAAAAATTCAGATTTTGTAGAACCCAGAGTACTCAGATTATTAATGCTATGGAATTTTTATTGACCACAGAGTCAGGACATCCGTTTAAGGTCCCATTGGAGAGACGTCACACTTTACATGGCAGATGTCCCGTTCTTTACCCTGGGGTACTGGGATTTGATCTTTAGACCAGAGGGAAGAGCGCCCCCTACTTGCCCTTCAACACAACTTCCAGCAGCATTTAATCTCCCATCCAGACCCTGCTTGGCTTCAGAGGCAAACCAGCAGTGGGATACAAGTCACTCTGCTGCTGAAGATATGAATAAGGGGTGCAGGATTTTAAATGGAAATAAATGTAGGTCCTTACAAGTGTACAATGTTGTGTGCACTTTGCTCCAGTTAGGATACCTAGCATCTGGTGATACCTGTGTGTTGCACACTTGGGGTAATTAAGGCACACAAAGCATATGCAACCAAGTAATAAACATAACTTGATAAAACTCATTAAGACATCTGACCATTGGAACCGATTCCAATCTAATTTCCAGTGACATCCCTTCTTGATGGGAGTCGAGACTTTCTTTTGGCACAATGTCCAACTAATTCTTAACATTGAAATAGAATCAAAATGTATTTTGTTTTGGAAAATTGCTGACCCATCTTCAGACCGTACGTTGGTGCAGTGGGCCCTGGGTTCCTCCTGGCGCTGGACAATGTCCGGCCTCATGTGGCCAGAGTGTGTAGGCAGTTGCTGGATGACGGAGGCATTGATGCCATTGACTGGCCCTCATGTTCACCAGACCTGAATCCAATTGAGAACCTCTGGGACATTATGTATCGGTGCATCCGACGCCGCCAAGTAGAGCCACAGACTGTCCAGGAGCTCACTGATGCCCTGATCCAGGTCTGGGAGGAGATCCCCCAGGACACCATCTGGCATCTCATCAGGAGCATTGTTTACTTTGATTTTCAGTGTTTGAATGCAGCCCTCAATCAGTTGGTGATTTTGGTTTCCATTGACCATTGTTACATCATTTTGTTCTCAACAAAATACACAATGTACAGTAAAGATTTTGATCATTAATATGTTTCGGTCATCGAGACCTGATGTGTGATTGGAGTGTTCCCTTAATTATTTTGAACAGTGTATATTCACAAAACAAGAATGCCTATAGAGAAAAATGTGGAAGTAATAGCCTTTCAAACCTTATGAATTATATCTGTGACAATGGATAAGTTAGAAATGTTAGCAAGTGGCTGAGCAATAACAGTTGCAGCGAGCTGCAATAGACAAGGTGTAAGATCATCTGCCCCAGTAGCATTTTTGTATCAATAGTTAAAAGGGTTTTAAAAACTTCCTCAGTGGTAACCCGCTGAAATGAGAAAGGTGGGTCCACTGCTTTAGCCAACAAATGTTCATCTGTAATAAAAGTTAGTTTGAAGGCATCACAAACTACAATGTTGTTCTTATTAGGCAGAGAGGAACTGTAGAGAACTTTGGTATTGCGGGTGTAGGCAGGAGGCAGAATGAGGGAGTACATGTAACCCACGTATATTGATGAACTAGACGAAGTGCAAAGCTGAAGAGTTGGTGAAGTAATTAGAGTAAATCCTTAATATATCCGCAACCCCCTACTATATATAACGTGATATAGGCATGGAATGGGAACCACAGAGCATACGCAGATCAAACTCGTAACAGGTATTACTACGGTAAATTAACGTAGTATATCAACTGAATATATTAACCAGCTCCTCCCCTCATACTGGCAGGTTACAGGGAACAATGACGCACACAGAAAAGCAAGCAGAGGAAACACATACAAACACTGGAGACAGAGGGCAACTGATGATCATTTAATTAGTGGAAAATGAAGACAGGTGTGATGAACATGCAATGTGAAAATGAAATTTGGATCCAAACCCCCCAATGGCAAGTTCTCATCCTAGAATATGACTATGTTCTATGTTCTAGGTATTTTATAGCATTCCAGAGATGAATAGGATCACATGACTGGTGGAGATTTTATTTAAATTATATATGATTGCGGAATACAGAATGAAAAAGACTGAGCACACCCCGATCCTCATCAATGGAGTTGATAGGTTCACAGACTTCACGTTCCTTGAAGGCCACATCTCTGAGAGGCTGGATTGGTCTTTGCACACATTCACCATGGCGTAGAAGGCACGGCAGCATCAGTACAAGCTGAAGAAATTTGGCCTGTCCCAAAGAGCCTTACTGATTTCACCATTGAGAGTACACTGAAAGGATGCATCACTGCCTGCTATGGAAAAACATCAGTTCCTCACTGCCTTCCCTGGCAGACACCTACAACACCAGGTGCCACAGGAAGGTAAAGAAGATCATCGCAGATGCTAGCCCACAGACTTTATCGGCCAATCAGGTCCACATGACACCACCATTTCAGAAGCATTCTGTCATATACTACAGACTGCATAACAGCATCTTCCCACAGACCATAAGGCTGTTAAATGGCCTGAAATACTAATATGGTTGTACAGGCCATCATGGACGATTACACTAGCCCTTACACTACAGGCCACTCTACTATTTCTTTTTTTGTGTGTGTGTGATATTTCACAATTTTTCTCCCCTCCCAATTGGTCCAATTTCCCACTAACCCTGCCTTGTCAGCAGCTCCACAACTTCCTAGAGAGATGTGGGATGGTGAAGGGCACTCACATGGTTCCTCCAACTACATGTCACCAAGCCAGACGATTATTTTAGTACTGCTCATCCAATATGGAAGCCTTCATTCAGATCATGTGTGGGGTGATAACACTCCGGGCACCATACTATTTTTAACCACTTGGTCCATAGCCTTATAGTGGTCCATAACCACTATGGACTGTATACTTGATGTCATAATCTACCTACAGTATTAGTGTGGTAATTTAACTGCACATTCTCCGCATTATCATTCAGTAACACTATAGGTTGATAACATATTGGTGTAACTTGGTGTACTCATTATACACCACAGACTTTATATAGGTTGTTAACCTCCTATCACCCTTATATCTCATTATTTACATTTGTATTCTTTATTTATGTTCTTTTATTATGTTCTTTACTATTATAAATGCATTGCTGAGCTGTGGCACAAGAGTTTTACTGTATATGCAATTACATGTACCCTGTACGTGAAAAATAAACCAAACTTGAACTTGAGATGTTATATACAGTGAAACTCTTGTGCCATGGCTCAGCAACACAGTCATGATAGAAAGTTCAAAAGAAACACAATATCTATTAGTAAAAACAGTAACTGTATAAAAAGTATAGTCTGAGTTCTATGCCCCAACCAACAGCATGAGTTTGGCACATACAGTATAGATGGTCATTTAAACCAAGCAACTGCAGATCCATCTTTTCTCTCTAGTTCTCTAAAAAGGCATTTGTTCCTGTGCAGATCACGTTCCGTGCATGTTTGGTTTTCTCTTTACGGAGTTGACTAGATGCAGCCTAGCCTCACCCCCCCCCCCCACACACACACACGCATTTATTATCTGCTGTTAAATCTCTTCTCCCTTCATGTTTCTCGCCTGCCTCTCTGATTTGATCGACCAGATAATGTGGCCAACGTCTCTGCATCAAATTCCTTTACATCTGAGATTAAACGGATGAAATAAATACCCTGCAGTTATTTGAATTACTATCCCAAAAATAAACAGGCTACATGCCCTTAGGAGACTAGACTAGCCACTCCCTAAAGCAGTGTTCATTACCTCAGGCAACAATGTGTCCAATAGCAGTTGTAGGTGTAGGCTGTAGGCTAGTGTTATTTCTAGCACAAACTCACATCTTGCACAGACTCACATGATGGTAATAGGAGGCAAAACAGCACAAATGTATCTGGGCCCTGGCTACTGTAGGTCATGTTGAGTTGATGAGCCTGCACAGTATACCACCCCCACACACACACACACACACACACACACACACACACATACGGTACCAACACAAGGATAAATAAACAACAAGGCTCCTGAAGCCCAATAAACTATTAATGATACAGCAGCGGAGTCTATATCAGTTACTAAAGCATTGCATATAAAATTCTAAAAAAATTAATCTCCCACTACAGTATCTCTCTCTGGCAAATCTTTGCACTAGATTTGAACAGAGCCCAGATGACCAGTATGATTTATTTCTCTCACAAAAGAGATATGGTGCACTCCAGAATCTTTGGACTCCTTTGTTTTGTTGACCACATTTATCTTTATTTACTTGAGTGTGGTCCTCACATGGTCATATAGAAAATAACAATCAGCACAATCATCGTGGTGAGTATGTGTTTTTCTTTCAAAAACCTAGGATGTGTTGGTTTGGGCTAGCCCATGCCAACCTTACTCACCAAAGTACCATCTGTGTGATTTACCGACACAAAACGCTCAAACGTTCTCACAACTAGTACGTTTTCTAGACGGTAAAATTCAGTTTGTTTATTCTCGCAGTTTGTCTGTGAACTTTACAGAACTTTGCAGTCAGGCGACCTTCAGGACTTGATTCCCAGAACCAATCTGAAACCAAAAAACACCTTGTTCCTACAAATTTCAAGGGACCAAATGTGCAGTCTGGGCTCGGATACAAGCTAAAACGCCCACTGCTCTAATGGTGATGGAGCTCTATGATGAGTCTATTGATTGTTGGATAACTGGTCGTCAGCCTGCCTGAATACCCACTCACGGTGAATCCACTTTGACACACACACAAACAAACAAAACAGAAATACACAAACGCACGGCGATTCTCAGCCGCTGGCAAATCCACTTCGACAGTCTGCTTAGAAGAGTCAATGGTCCATCCCCTGAATCCATCTCTCTGTCAGAAGCACTTCACTGAAATGGCCCCAGTAAATCCCAAATGGAACAGCTCCCTACAGTACAAAGAGCATTACATTTAACCAGAGCCCTGGGCACATTTTGGGACACAGTCACTGTCAATTGGTGCTTCATTGACTGGCTCTGCAAGACTGTGGTTGTGTCGGATGTGCACAGACAAAGTGAGGTGGGAGTGGAGATGGACATTGGCCTTTGGAAGTCACAGTGTTTGGATTCTACCACAAATCCAGCCTTCTGAGACACCGCATTCAAGCCGTAGTGGTCGGAAAGAAAGAGAAAGTAAGCTTCACGGGCTGAATATCTGTGACTACCAGGGTTGTCTGAAATATAGTTAGCGCTTTGTATTCGTTAGGTTCATTTATTTATTTGTTGTTATTTAGCAGATGCTCCGAGACACAGAATTACACTTTTTCACACTTTTTGTGTTTGAAAGCTGTTTTCCCCATGTACATTTACAATATTAGTGCCAAATCCAATTCTACATTTCTGTGATCATTCTCTGTTGTCATTGGAGACAAACACACATGGCCACAGAATGCTGTCTCAGATCCCTGACTGATTGATTTCAGTCCCGTTGACTCTGTGATCAATACATCCCCTTGGTTCTGTACACTACATCAGAGTCATCCTGAAACCTCACGGCACTTTTGCTGTGTGTCCCAAATTACAAACAATTCACTTTGTAGTGCCTTCCAACTGGAAGAAACAAGTATATTTCTTGGATAGTATATCGATGGATGCCCGTTACTGTACCATGATAATGGCTGTAACAAAGACACATCTCAACATGTGTCTTCACAGTACAACGTTCAATGTTTCAATGTGAATGATTCAATGTTCCACATTAAATGAGTCTAATCAAATGATTCACGGCTCAACATGCACTGATTCTACAGTTATAATTCACACTACAATGTTCAATGTTTCTATGTGAATGATTCAATGTTCAGAATTAAATTAGTCTAAACAAATGATTCAGGGCTTAACATGCACTGATTCTACAGTAATGATTCACAGTACAACATTCAAGTTATCAATATGAATGATTCTTTGTTAAACATTATAATTCACAGCACATTATGATTCACAGCACAATGTTCAATGACATATGACATTTTCATCATTTAGCAGAAGATCTTTTCAAGAGCGACTTATAGTATCGATAGATAAGGTACATCACCTGGACCGACTTAGAGTTAAGTGCCTTGCCCCAGGACACCATGACATTTGACTACTGAGGCATGTTCATTGACTCTATACAAATTAATTACAGCTCAGCTTTCCATTACTTCACCGTGTCCCCGAATGCAAAAACAAACCACACTGTATAATCATACATTCTATAATCTAGATGGTGCTCTTTTAACTAGTGAAAAAATACATCTTTGACTTATTAACAAATCTGTGCGTTTCACAAAACAAAATGTTCAATGTAAGAAAAAGCTAATTGTGGATGTGGTGTTTAATTTTACCATTATTTTACCAGGAACGTTGACTGAGAACAGCTTCTCATTTACAGCAACGTCCTGGGGAGAAGTGGGGGAGGGAAGAGGCTGAATGAGCCATTTGAAATTTGGGGATGACTAGGTTGCCATGATGATATTAAGGCCAGATGGGAAATTTGTCCAGGACACCGGGGTTAACACCCCTACTTTTATGAATAGTTCCATAGGATCTTTAGTGACCACAGAGAACCAGGACACCTATTTAATGTCCCATCCAAAATATGGCACTCTACGCAGGGCAGATGTCCCCATCACTGCCCTGGGGCGTGGGGAATGATCTTTAGACTAGAGGGAAGAGTGCCTCCTACTGGCCCTCCGGCAGTACTTTCAGCAGCATTGGTTTCCCATCCAGGGTCTAACCAGACCTGACCCTGCTTAGCTTCAGAAACAAACCAGCAGTGGATAACGCGGCGCTCTGCTGCTGGCACGGATGGGAATCTCCTCACATAATTTAGTAATTACCTAGCTAGTGTCCTCAGACAGGGGTGGTAAACAAGCTTGTGTCCCATTTCCACACCATTTAGTATTCTCATAGCTCAGAATTCACAAGAATGAATAAGTTATCAAAGACAGAGCATCTGGTAGGCAGTTATCACCATGAGAATACAACTCCAGGACTTCTACTCACAAAGTGTTTCACAGTGCTAGTCTAGGATCAGTATTGACTTTCAAATTGTAATGAATATCATTACACAAAAAGGGAGGACTTGATCCTTGAGTACACCTATCACATTAGAGAGGGTATACTGCCATCTATTGTTTAGAAGAATGAACTACAACACACAAGTGAAATAGGCGGGGCATGTACTATACTGTGGGGGAAATCTGTATCCAAGAGAACACAAGAAATCAACTATTAAAGTATGCTTGATAAATCTTAAATAAGCCTAGATCAGACCCAATTTTAAAGTATTTTGACAACTCAAGGATGACAGGTATTTTGTTGCTCTGTTCCTTCCCCTTGTTTTAATATTCCTAGCACTTACTCATTGAGCACAATGCATCAGGATCTATGCTTTTGCAATGGCAACACACTTGAAAATAAAGTGGCAATGTGGGCTCCTTTGAAAGTGTGTTCCCTTCAATGGCATCAAGGTTCAGTCACATATCCCATGGAAAAAATCATACAAATAAAATCGAATTTGTATATGTTCTGCCTCAATTTGTTCCTGATATTGGCCACTTTCCTACAAAAACATGGTATGCCATGTATTTTATGAGTTATCTATAAATACTATACGAATGGTTTCAACAGACTTTAATACAACTATACTTTTTTGTCAGAACATACGCTACTTATAATATTTTATTTGTATGATTATTTTCCTTATTGGATGAGTCTGTTGATCATGTTTGAGCGTGAAGGTTTTTTACACTATGATAATTCTGCTTAATCAAGAGAGTTATGTGGGATGCATATCTCATTCTCCATTTCAAATGTGAAACTTAACATGTCTCTGTCAGATTAAATCATGTTATTGTCACAACAGACACTTTTTAAGAAATTTAAAAAGAATTATAATAAACTACAGACATTTCAGAAGCTATTTTAATCCACATACTTGGTCGTAGACATGTCTAACTACAACAAGTGTTATTTTAATACACATACTTGGTCGTAGACATGTGTAACTACAACAAGTGCTATTTTAATCCACATACTTGGTCGTAGACATCTCTAACTACAACAAGTGCAGTATCTACTGACTAACATGTGGTTATTAGGTTCCCCAGGTTGCATTATATCTGTGGTTTCTACATCAAAGACATTCAATAGGAAGGTTTGCACCAATTACAGAATATATATATATTTTTGTTTCACCTTAATCAAATACATTTGAGTGTTTTTGTTATTACTCTGGAGGATTGTTGATAAGAGATCCAAGGACTGCATTCTTGCATTCCTGACCCGATAAGGTGTCAGCTTTGCTGGAGCACAAACACAGATTCATCCAAACACACTCACTCACAAACACACACACACATTCATCCACACACACTAACTATCATCCAGAAACACACACACATTCATCCACACAAACTAACTATCATCCAAACACACACACACATTCATCCACACACACTAACTATCATCCAAACACACACACAAGGAGACATGCATATGAAATGTCTTCTCGCTTTCTAACTCTGTGTCTGAAGGTCACTATGCCATTAAAACCCGAGTGCAGAAACGCAGACTAATTTGTTAATTATAATGGACCCCCTGTCTGTTTGTAGGTTTGTTTATCCAACCTTTGGAATGTCAGGCCCACGGCTCTTCTAAATGCAGAATGTCAATCAGTGCACTGCCTTCTGAATGTGGAGAGAGACAGAATTAGTCAGAGAGAGACAGAAAGACAGATAAATGGAACAAGAGAGAGTGAGACAGAGAAAGAGTGAGACAGAAAGAAAAAAAACAGGAAAAATACTGAGAATATTAGACAGGGAATGACATATTAGAAGAGACAGAAAATAAAAGCAACAAAGAGAAAGATGATCCAGACAGGCTGAGAGACTGGGGGGTATTTCTTCATTAATCAGAATTAATTATTATATTCATTAATTATTAACTGTCTGAATGTTTAGGAGAAGATGTAGCCTCATATAGTAGTATCTGTGTATGATTCAGGTCTAAAAGATATTAAACTAGACAAATTGATTCTCAATTTTGTTTTGTCTGGTTAACACTTGGAAAAAGTAAATTTTCCAGCTTAAGGTTTAGGATACAACCTATAATTTGGCATAGTTTAAGGGTTACATGCTGTATGGTTACGTATAAACAAACTGGCTTGCTACAACACAGGAGTGTATATACTGTATCTTCCAGAACATTCCTTGTCATCGTGCTGGACATGCTTCTGTTTGCAATTATCTATTTTGGAAATAATGTAATTAACAAAGACGTTGTAAACATAATGTAATTATTAATAATACTACGCAAATTTCATATTCAAATATGTTAACCTTCTCTTTCTGAACCAAGTTTATTCATTTTATAAATTGATTTTTACAATTTAGCACTTTAACTTTAAACAAAGTGAAAAACAATAAAGCAATTGAAACGTTTTTATTTTAATCTGTATGTTATAGGATACATCGCTATGCATAAATGTTATTGGCAAGATATTGTTTATCTAAATTGTTCCTCTTTTTCTATACTGCAATTGAAATTTGTACAATCAATGTATAATTCATCTTGAATTCTCTCCCCATATTCCTGCATGGTAGTTGTTTTAGAATATGCTAGTGATTCAAATGCTACGGAAATGATGGTGGTTTATTGCTCTCTCTCGTAAAGTAAAAGAGGCTGTAAAACATAGCAGAAGAACCAATTTGTAGAGATTCCGGCATCACTTGACATGGAAAGGATGAGTTGGAAAGTGAGGTACGTCACCCGTTGAGATGAAAAGAAGTCTCAAGCTATTTTTCTGTTGTCAACCGGGCAGTAGAATCAACTTCAATGGCAGGTCATTCCTGATGACCTGATCAGAATAATGTTGTGCCAGGTCATCAGGAATGATTGCCAGTGAATAACACTTGGGGAGAAGAACTTAAAAATGTAGATTTCCTCTTTGGCACTGCTTGCGGTCTTGTGTTGCCATGGTAAATATACAAAGGGAAAGGAGAAGGGGGAAAATGGAGTAGCCAACATGTTCTTATGTTACTGGCAGTGTTTTGCATCTTAAATTTACATTTTAGTCATTAAGCAGACATTCTTATCCAGAGAGACTCCCAGTAAGTGCATACATTTACAATAGCTATGTGAAACAACCACTTAGTACCTAGTGCATTCTAATCATGGCCTGGAAACAGTGCTTGATTTGGGCCAAAACGTTCTGGAACTGAGCATCACCAGGGGAGATACCCAGCGTCTGGTGACGTCAATGCATCACAGATTTTCAGGAGTCATTGCACGCAAAGGATATGCCGCCAAATCTTGACAAATATTACTTTATTCTACATTATGTTAAACTGTCCAATGTATTTTGGTGTCTGAAAAGGGGGGGCCATTTACAAAAGGTGCGGTAATTTCTGAACGGTTCGTCCGATATGTATGAATATACGCTCAAATTAGAGCTGACAGTCTCCACTTAAACCTCATTGTCATTGTATGATTTCAAACTCAATGTACTAGAGTACAGAATAAAAAATAAAACAACAAACAATTGTCGCTGTCCAACAATTTATGGTGCTCAATGTAGTCTAATGTGTGATTTGTAAAATGACATTTCCTGCACTTTCTTGATCCCAAGTCAAGCAATGGCTTGATTTACAAAAAATAATTGTTTGTATGTTTATTATTATTTATCAATTAATAAACATAAAATATTGTTATTGAAAGACAACAAACAACATATATGAAACAATTTGTTTTGAGTGTCCTACTCAAAGGAGTCTCTCTCCTCTTCAACCATCTATTTCCTGTTTGAGGCCCACAAAATCCAGTTATCAATTACATATTGCTGGCTTCACTGTTTTCATTTTATTCTGTTGACTGTTTCCCGCGGAGGGAGTTCTATTATTGGGTCTGGGCTCCTGGGTGGGATTGCTATTCACCGGTTGAAAGTTGATTGTGTTTGGTATGGATGGCAGGCCTTCTTCCGGACATGAGCCAGGGGCCCTTCGTTCAAATGGCACCTTATAATAACTGTGACCTTGGAGCTGGGTGTCTCCAACCTATTCAAAAACGTTTTTACAGTTTTTCCCGATTGCTAAAACATTAAAAGTGAATGCTCATAACAAAGCGTCGAAACCGTAACGTTTGCATGCATTTGGTACACTCAGGAACCAAAGAGAGAATAGGTATTACCCTGCGATTTATCAGCCAAAACATTATGACCACCTAATTTGACAGGTGGATCTAAGCGTTCTGATTGGCTGATCCATTTAAGACCCGCCCCCCCGTTTCCTGCCAGCCCCCCTTCCTGTTTCTTGACCACAACAGCTGTTGGGAACCAGCAGCTGTCACCCGTTCTCGTACCCTCCACTGA
>JACXGM010024951.1:0-15511 GCA_016801145.1 Umbra pygmaea | reverse complement strand
CACACACACACACACACACACACACACACACACACACACACACACACACACACACACACACACACACACACACACACACACACACACACACACACACACACACACACACACACACACACAGTCATGGTGGAGATGGAGGGGATGAGAGGACATGGCTGATGAGAGGCCTCATTGCGCTCCAGTCACTTTTTCTTCCTGGCAGGCTTTGTGTCTTTGTGTGTGTGTTTTGCTGTGTTCTTACTAAGAACCCTAGGTAACCTTCATTGTAAGATATTTAGGACATCATATACGATGAATGTGGATTTTTAAAGAACCAATATATAGAATAGAATGGTAGGTAATTGTGGTTGGTTATAGAGAGATAGATATAGAATCTGATGGTTGGATAAGAAAGCAAGAGAGGTTAGAATGGTAGGTAATAATTGTTTTTGTTTATAGAAAGTGAGAGTTTAGAATACTGCGTAATTTTTGTTTAAAGAGAGTTCTAAAATAGAAGGGTAGGAAAACATGGTTTATTATCGAGAGATAGATATAGGATTGTATGATTGGTAAATGTTGTATATAAAGAGAGATATAGGATTGTATGATTGGTAAATATTGTATATAAAGAGAGATATAGGATTGTATGATTGGTAAATGTTGTTGTATATAAAGAGAGATATAGGATTGTATGATTGGTAAATGTTGTTGTATATAAAGAGAGATATAGGATTGTATGATTAGTAAATGTTGTTGTATATAAAGAGAGATATAGGATTGTATGATTAGTAAATGTTGTTGTATATAAAGAGAGATATAGGATTGTATGATTGGTAAATGTTGTATATAAAGAGAGATATAGGATTGTATGATTGGTAATTGGGGTTGTTTATAGAAAGTGAGATTAGGTTAAAATACAATCTAATTATGGTTGTTTATACAGATCAATATGGTAGAATGGTAGGTTAACTGGGTGTTAAAATCAGTGTGACAGTTTGGCAGCAAGGAGTAGAACTGAGACAGTTGCAAAGCTCAAAATCAAACATTAATTTAATTTGATAAACACCCAATACAAAAACAAAAGGCTTCTATGATACAAAACCGTGAATTGAAAGCATTCTCTCCTGACACACAACACACTTCACATGTGGACAATGAACCACAAGACGAAATATCAAACAGAACTTCACAAGGACACTAATGATTGTAAATTGAATACAGCTGTAATTATTGTCAGAGATCTATTGGACTAGTACTACGATGGATAGGTGTTACACTCTTTATAATTAGACATGCAAGTGAATGGAATGGTGTAATGAGAGTCTGGATAAACAGTAAAGCAGACACTTAATGTCTGCTTTAAATCTTTAAGCCCACTGCATAGATGTGACGAGCCATGTAAAAATAATTTCTCTGCATAGGATGATGTGATGTCATTCGATGCATATGATAAATAAACGACTTTGACTTTGACTTTAACATGGAACGGGGGCTTTGCTGAGCCTATCCACACCAAACCCTGTCAGCCCAGGGGGAGCAGCACTACAGCGAGAGAGCAGGACTTCCCATCTGTAATTAACTAGACAGTTCTGAGGCCACTGTGTTAATGTCTGTCCTGTGTTTTGTAATCCAGGTGAAGCTAAGAACATCCCCCCATACCCTGGACCCAACAGGATGAGAGATTGTTATTGCACTGTCAACCTGGACCAAGAGGAGGTCTTCAGAACCAAGATCATAGAGAAGTCTCTCTGGTGCGTGTTTCTTTCTCCCTCTATCTCTGTCCCTCTCTATCTTTTACCCTTTTCACGTATACAATACCGGTACAATACTGTGTTGATAGTAGCTATTTAGAACCTTTCAGACAATTATTAAAAACTACGCCTCTGAAGCGGCTATCCTTTCATACATTATAATTCTGTGCTGGCAGAGAAAAGCTAGAATCTCGCGTACACCAAAATTGTTTGTAGATGGAGGTGCTTACTATCGGATAATTAGAATTTCAAATACAAAAAAGAAAGATGCACACTCCAGGTTTTTGCTACAGTTGACCGTGCTTGAAGAACCCTGAAGAAGACAAGTTCATGCTGAAACATTGTTGTTTTAAATTATATTGTTTCCCTGACAACAGAAAACATTTATGATTGATGTGCTGCCAGCAGAAAAAACTGCTGGTTTTATGTTGTAATAGCATATTGAATTTGATCATGTATTATCTCAATATCACAAGAAAAAAAACAAATGAGATGGACAGGAGATGGACAAACTTTTCAAAAAGAAAAGTCTACTTTTTGCATTCAATATGCATCAGAAGGAAATATTTCATAAAAAATTGTGACCGTGTAAAGAAGTTTTAAGTAATATTAATCACTTTTTGAATGGATTTGTTATTTGTAATCCTGCCTACCTGATGAATTAGTATTAGAGAAAGGTTGTGATTGGGTAACTTCTAAATCCTCGATAAAACCACTGTGTGAATTTGATTTGAAGAGCTACCGATAATTAAAAAGAAAGCAATGCAGCTGTGAGAAGCAAATGATGATTGAGAAATACGATGATTCAATAGCATCGTAACAACATACAGTCATATGCAAAAGTTTAGGCACCCCTGACAATTTCCATGATTTCCTTTTATAATTTTATAATTGGGTGTTTGGATCAGCAATTTCATTTTGATCTATCAAATAACTGAAGGACACAGTAATATTTCAATAGTGAAATGAGGTTTATTGGATGAATAGAAAATGTGCCATATGCATCCAAATGAAATTAGACAGGTGCATACATTTGGGCACCCCAACACAAATATCACATTAACATCTCCAGTTCAGTTAGGTTTGATGGTTTCCAAGCATGGACAGCCCGCTTCAAATCACCCCACAGATGTTCAATGATATTCAGGTCTGGGTACTGGGATGGCCATTCCAGAACATTGTACTTGTTCCTCTGCATAAATGCCAGAGTAGATTTTGAGCAGTGTTTTTGGGTCATTGTCTTGTTGAAATATCCAGCCCCAGTGTAACTTCAACTTTGTGACTGATTTCTCTAAATTAATCTCAAGTACCTGCTGATATTGAGTGGAATCCATGTGACCCTCAACTTTAACAAGATTCCCAGTACCGGCACTGGCCACATAGCCCTACAGCATGATGAAACCTCCACCAAATTTTACTGTGGGTAGCAAGTGTTTGTCTTCGAATGCTGTGTTCTTTTGCAGCCATGCATAAAGCCCTGTGTTATGATCAAATAAATCCATCTTTGTTTCATCAGTCCACAGCACATTCTACCAAAATGATGCTGGCTTGTCCAAATGTATGTTTGCATACCTCAAGCGACTCTGTTTGTGGCATGTGTGCAGAAAAGGCTATTTCTGCATCACTCTTCCATACAGCGTCTCCTTGTGCAAAGTGTGCTGAATTGAAATGATGCACAGTGACACCATCTGCAGCAAGATGATGTTGTAGGTCTTTGGAGGTGGTCTGTGGGCTGTTTTTGACCGTTCTCAGTCTCACCATCCTTCACCTTTGCCTCTCCGATATTTTCTTGGCCTGCCACTTCTGGCCTTAACAAGAACTGTGCTTGTGGTATTCCATTTCCTCACTATGTTCCTCACAGTGGACACTGTGCAATAGCTTTTTGTAGCCTTCCCCTTAACCATAATGTTGAACAATATTTGTTTTCAGGTCATTTGATAGTTGTTTTGAGGCCCCCATGTTGCCACTTTTCAGAGTAGAGTCAAAGAGAACAACAACTTGCAATTGGCAATTTGCTAATTTTTTAGACAGATGCACCTGTCTATGAAGTTCAAGGCTTAAAGTTTTTCCAGATTACTAAAACACTAATACATTGTCGGCATTGCACTGTAAACAATTCTGCAACACACATGGTGCAAAACACTAAACACAGTGTGTTATGTTACACATGTTGGTCAATGATGAAACACTGTGCAGTCAGCACGTCCATTCAATAATCAAATCACACACGACATTGTCAACACCCCGGCATGCACAGTAAAACACTTAACTTGTAATTGATCACCAATCAGTCACAACTGTAGCACTATAAATAGAACTCAGGTATGTGCACCTGAGTGCCACAGTTCCACACTAATGGCAGTCAAGTGTGTCCACATGGATATTTACCAATCATACACCCTCTTCCATTGGTTGGAGGGACCCTGCCATAATTGTGGTGCTGTCCGAATGTGTCCAACCCAATCCACAGTTGTTGTGCCACATTGTAGATGCTGTACTGCTGTGTTCAGGCACACACCATATTGACATGTTGGTGTACGCATGTTCTGTTACAGAACATCCTGGGCTTCGATGCAGCAGCGCAGCTGCTACTACAAATGACAGCAGTGTCTTGAGTATAGTTGACCAGTGTGTTGTGTCTGCTTTGACTGTTTATTGTGCAAGTGCATGTGTGTTTCCTATCGATCCAAAGAGGGCGTTTTGAAGTCAGAGTGTTAAGTTTTGATTGCAGAATGTCTTTTAGACATTCTGACAAGTGTTGTGTCAAGAATTTTTGTGCGTTGAGTTTTGACACAATGAGCCAAATTTTGCATTTTGTGTGTTAGTAATTGGGAAAAACTGTAATGAGCTCACCAAACCAACTGTGTGTTCCAAGTAATCAGTGCTAGGTAGTTACAGAATTTCAAATCAACAAAAGGACAAGGGTGCCAAAATGTATACACCTGTCTAATTTGGTTTTGATGCATATTGCACATTTTCTGTTAATCCAATTAACCTAATTTCACTACTGAAATATTACTGTGTCCTTCAGTTATTTGATAGATCAAAATGAAATTGCTGATCCAAACACCCAATTGTTTATAAATGAAAATAATGGAAATTGTCAGGGGTGCCTAAACCTTTGCATATGACTGTACCATTGCTATGTCAATTATACAGTACTGTGCAAAAGTTGTAAGCACCTGTAGAGAAAAATCTATAAATGAAAGATGCTTTCAAAAATATCGAAATTGAAAATTCCTAAACAGAAAACATATACTTTAAAGAGCAGAAAAACTAAAATAAATACCTAATGTCACACCCTCACCTTTTAGTTTGACTGTCCTTCACTCATTTGAATTATTTGATTGTGCAAAGTGTAGTGAAATATTGTTATTTTTATTATTATTAATATAACATTTAATTCCAGGGGTACCATTAGGGGTGTGAAGGTGATTAAATAACCGTGAGACTGACGGTTATAGATGAACACTTTCATTAGAACTCTATAACCGCCAAAACCGTGTTATTAAAATAAATATTTTTTAAATGTAATTATACCGAGTGTTTGAATACTAATTAAAAATAATAGTTTTACTAACAGTCTGTGTTATAAATGGTCTACGTCTTTTCCAACTGTATTTGATTCTTTGGAAAATAGCACAACTGAGATTTGCAGATACAGGCATGCAGCACAGTGGCCAATCTTTGAAGCTGCTCAACAGAGTTCAATGGCAAGTGTGGGGGATAGGGGTGCAAGGTGGCCTATCGTTCAAACAACACCTATTCATTAGAGTGGGGGAGGGTGAATAGTCTGTTTATTTCCCCAGTGAGGTGAAAATATGGATCTTGTAATAAAAAAGTTAAATCGGCTATTTAGGCATATTTCGGTTTTTTAAACTTCACACAAAGCGCAACTAAAACTGCGGTTACAGCCTAGTATAATAACATGATGGATGAGATGCAAAGAAGAACATGGAGAATATATCAGATCAATTGTATTCAACAACGGGTTAGGGAGGTGCTTCCTAGAGTCTAAAGAACCTGTAGGGTGGGGGTCATTGGGTGATAGCAGTGATCACCTCTGGCCTGCAGCAGTATCACTTTACATGTGAGAATATAGTGAAGAAAGATAAAACCGATGGATCTTGTTGTGAAAGAAAATGTTACATCGCCTATATGGGCACATTTTGGTTTTAAACCAGATGGCAATGGAACACCAAATACCTTAATGAGCCTGTGTGCAGAATAAGCAAAAAAATGTATTTTTTACAAATACTAGAACCACCAATCTCTGTAACCACCTGAACATTAACCACCCCGCGGCCTACGCGGACATTGGATTGAACACTTCTTCAGCTGCTGCTCAACCATCCACCTCTGGTCAGAGGCAGTTGAATATGGCCCACTGTTATTATAACAGTCGTTATTCGTCTTTTATTCTTTGGTAAAGGGATATAGATTTTATCATTTGTAATTTACAAATACATTTTTATGCAGCTCTTAGAGAATTTAAGTACTTTTGTTTACTGTGTGTGATTTACTTAATACAAAGCACATTAATTGCTAGTTGGCTTGCTGTTAATCTTAAATAAATGTATAGTGAGTTTTTAGTTTCTGCTCATTAATTATTCAAAGGCAATTCAAACTAAGTTGTGTGCAACAATCGGGCAGTCTTATAACAGACCAACGCCACGCCCCCCTGCGATGAAGGTTATGTTATGTTCATAACTGTCATCAACAATTCCAAAACCGGCACACCCCTAGGTACCATATGTGACATGCTCCGCTGCAGTGTGCTTATAGATTTGAAATTGATTTGTCCAATAGTTTTTAAAAATACATTTTAAGTGTATTAATATTGCCATAGCACTGACTGGGATTTAGGTGTCTTCTAATTGATGTACTTTAATCATTTGACAAGCAGGTGGCAATATACACTAGGATTTGGCTGTCTCATTTCACCAGTTAAGTCCTCAACCATGGGTAGAAGGGATACAGCTCATTTCAAATTGACACGACACTCCTGCAAGAGTTTAAAGATTCCCTAATTATCAACTAAAACCAGTGATGTGTCTTGGGATAGTGTTTAGTATTTTCAGGTTAGTAGTTTGCAAAAGGTTACAGTTGAATAAGCGATGCGATGGCCATCTGATCAATGGAGGATCTACGCCATAATGTGTCTTTATATGTGGTCAGATATTTGCTTTTGTCAATATTAATATTTCACCAAAATCAAGATCAAATGGAGTTATTAGGTTTTTCAGTAGTAAATGGGGAGATACGTGTTTTGTTCATTGTTGATTACAACGGCTGCATCTGAGATCGTATGTGCATCGCATTACGTTATCATCAATTTAGTTTACAAAGTTTATTGTAGTTTTGTGTGCTCTCAGCTTTCCTGTCGTTCAATAAATATTGGACAGAATATCTAATTATAAAAGATGAAGTACTATGAACATGCTATTGATGACAGTACTGTCAAATGCTAGACTAAACTGTACGCCAACCTATCTTGGTTTGCCTGCTTTTATAATATCCGCTCTGATGTCTCAAGCCTTAATAACATCAAACATTGGCTTTTTTAGATTTTGTGTTTCTTGAGTCGAGAAAATGTTGTACTCAAACAGTAAGTTTTGGAGATGCTCTGACCCAGTCATCTAGCCATCACAATTTGTCCATTGTTAGAGTCACTCATGGTCCATATTGGTATTATTGCATCACACAGTTGCTGGAGATTTGTTGGCAGCACATTCATGATGCAAATCTCCGGTTCACAAAGGTGCTCAATTGGATTGAGATATTGTGACTGTGGTAATATACCAGCATGCATCTGTGTTTGTGTGCATGTGTGTGTGTGTATATGTATGAGACGTGTGCCTTAGAACATTGGTTTTTAACCGTGGGGTCCCAGCCCACTAGGGGGCCTCAGAGAGCTGCCAGGGGGGCAATGAGAAGACAGAGAAATTATGATAAAAAAATAAATTGTAACACAAACATTTAACTGAATACATTATCCAGATTTCACTTGAAATATATAAAATTATAGCGTAATTGAATAATAAAAATAATAAGTTTTGTCATTGGATAAAGTAGGATTGGACATAGTAGGAATGGACAAAGTAGGAATGTCTGCCAGTAGGAACATTCGATACTGCCTAGTAACACTCACCTAACCAGTCCCAATGTTAGCTACTGTCTCCTGCTCTATTTAGAGTTATTATAAAAGTAGGCTCTTGATCTGGAATCTAAAATAATGGACACATTTTAATTTGTCCACTTCAGCAACAGGATGATCAACAAAAATAGATTGATAAACAAACATCCAGACTAGGAGTGAACGACTCCAGGATTTTTGAAAACGATTCCGACTCTCGACATCCTTTGGTGTCGGAATGTATTTTCGCCAGTTAATAAAGGAGCCAGCAGGTTAACAACATGTACATTTTTGGAGCTAAACTGACAAGGATGCAATTCATCTCACACAACAACATATAATTGTTGTGTCCATAAACATAGACATACGTCTCTCATGCAGTAGCATAAGCAGCAGTGCCTACTTTTCTGAAGTGAGGGATGCAAAATACGTATGTTGTCCAATGCCTGGGCAGTAGGCACCTTTACAATTCTCTCCACCAACGTCATCAAACATAAATCGGACACAAATAATTTCAAGAATAATCACTTCATGAGTTAAATTATCAGGAATCTGTAATTAAATGAAGAAAATATAAACATAACCCTTTAGGTAAATGCGTTGACTATCATGCCTTCATATGTTGGGAAAATACTAAAGATACAGTCTGCGATGTTTGTAGTTGCAAAACAATTTTTTGCCCCCCCCCCCATTTTAATCCGGATGTGTAGTATATTGTCTATATTATATGCACAATCTAAGTAGAATCATTGTCTTACTGTAGTTAGCATGAAACCCAATGGTGTTTCTTGGCCTTTGCAGGCATTCCCTTATCCAATGTCTGGTAGAGAATTTCCCACAAATGTGTGACATATGGTTTGCAAACATAGGGGAAGTCCCATTGGCAGAGCTGTCAATCAAACCTGAGCTATACGGTGACGTCTAATGAGTTTGCAGGGTGGCCACAACCTCTAAACACAGGAGAACAAGAACAATTACAACCTAGACACTTTAGGGAAATAAACTATGGTAAGTCCCGAGTGGGGCCCCGCTTTAGCTCTAGGGCACCAAAATTCACATTCACAAATCGTTCTAAATATCGCCTAAAATCATGGAAGGCATCTTTATTATCCAGCTCTGGACAAAATTAACAGAACCCTGCAAAATGTGAGTGTCTCTGTTTTTTTATTGATAGATATTTGTTTTGGAAAAATTAACATTTGTGTTTTATTTCATTAACTACTGACAACATTTCTCGCAAATTCTAAATAAAAATATTGTCATTCAGAGCATTTATTTGCTTAAATTCACAACTGGTCAAAATAACTGATATGATTGGTAGTGCGTCTAGGTAGTTGTTCTCAAATATTGGTACTAGGACCCCTGGTGGTACAGTAACCAAAAAGTTTGGGAACCATTGGACATATGGGCATAGTTAATTTTTGGGATGCTTTGCAAAAATAATTGTATTAATCAAGGGCGGCATTAGTTGCACCAGGTGTGCTTGAGCTGTAACACATGAAATACCTGAACTGGCTATGGGTTTGCTGAGTGTCACGTTTGACTGAGAATCATGGCTAAGTGAAAAGAATGTTTCAAAATGTTAAGAGAGCATCGCCCTTCATAAACAAGGAACAGGATACAAAAAGATAGCGAAGGCATTGAATGTTCCCAGAAACACTGTTGGAAGCATAGTTTCAAGTTCAGATTTAAGGTAAAGGTAATGATTATTAGCATACCTGTTTGTTATCATTCTGTCACCATGCACTGGCCGATATACCTAAACTACCTGTTCTCATGGGTAACTGTACGTAATGGAAATTTCACCGCATTATGTAGACAGAATTACGATATGGACATTCAAATGTGAACTTTCATACGTATTGAATGGACATTCTACCAGAACATTTCCAAGAATAGACCAATCGGTTACAATTTATATTACTTGGGGAACATTTAGTTCAGGCATAACAGGCTAGGTTATTGAGGTTATGGTAAAGTGAGGTTAAGGTTAGGTTTAAAAGTTAAGGTAAAAATACTTTTTTATTTTTGTAAATGTACGAGGCTTTACGTTTCCACGTATCACCATGAGAATAGCCTTCTGAGTTGCGGTCTATTACGGAATGCTACTGTCTTTAACAAATGTATGAGTAATTCTCTCTAGCATTGCATTATATTACAAACGAAGGTTTGGAAATACATACATTGCTCTTTTCTACTGACACACTAATGCAGAACACAAAAACTGTATTATTTCAAACAGAGTAAAACAATATCGAGCGTGCCTAAGACTTGCACAGTACCTTATTTACTTAATCATATAACCTTCCCTGACTGAGAATATATAATCAATATAGTGATTGTATATTGTGATAAGAAGCTAACCTATTTAAATATCAAGTTAGAAGAATAATTTTCAAGACAATGAATTCGGATCTATACCTAAATTCAAACCCCATGTCCATCAAGTGGAAATAAACAAGACCGTTAAATTTTGATCTTTCCCTGACATATTTTAACAGATTTCTTTTGTAGAGTACGGTAAGCAAACAGAGCATTCAGGCAGCTGCGTCAATGCAGCTCAAGATTTTATTTACAGTTCTTGTTGCCTAGCAATGGACTTCGGTACTGCTTCGGACACAGGATTTCTTTACACACTAGAGGAAGGTTTGATGCCGGCACTTAAAAAGCTGTAATGTACCTTTTCAGACAAAACAATGCCATGACCGAACTGGTTTCGAGCCGCCACAGCCTATGTCTGAAAGAGGCTTTGGTCTATACTGTATGTATTTGTCTCTTTCACTCTAGACTCATTAGCAGTAATAATGATATATTATAGGTACAGTATACCAACATTCCGATCTGCATTCCCTGTTCTTTCTTTTCTCACAGCTTAATAGAGATTTAAAAAATTCTGTAAATACTGCCAAAGCATTCATGTATAGTATACAGTCATGGTCAAAAGTCTTGAGAATGGAACAAGTATTGGTCTCCACAAAGTTTGCTGCTTCAGTGTTCTTGATCTTTTTGTCAGTAGTCACTATGGTATACTGAAGTATAATTACAAGCTTTCTATGTGTCAAAAGGTATTTATTGACAATTACATTAAGTTTATGCAGAGTCAATATTTGCAGTGTTGACCCTTTTTTTTTCTCACTTTTGCCTTATGGCAAGGTGCTCCATCATGCTGGAAAAGACATCTGTCATCACCAAACTCTTCTTGGATGGTTGGGAGAAGTTGCTCTCGGAGGATGTGTTTGTACCATTTTTTATTCATGGCTGTGTTTTTAGGCAAAATTGAGCCCATTCCCTTAGCTAAGAAGAAACCCGTCATGGCCCAAACAATCGGAAAAGGGATTCATCAGAGAAAACGACTTTAACCCAGTACGTTTTGCAGAACATCAGTCTGTCCCTGATGTTTTTCCTGGAGAGAAGTGGCTTCTTTGCTGCCCTTCTTGACACCAGGCCATCCTCCTAGAAGTCTTCACCTCACTGTGGGTGCAGATGCACTCACACCTGCCTGCTGCCATTCCTTAGCAAGCACTGCACTGGTGGTGCTCCGATCCCGCAGATGAATCAACTTTGGGATACAGTCCTGACGCTGCTGGACTTTCATGGGCGCCCTGACTCCTTCACAACAATTGATCCTCTCTCCTTGACATCCTTGATGATCAGACAAATGGTTGATTTAGGTGCAATCTTACTAGCAGCAATATCCTTGCATGTGAAGCCCTTTTTGTGCAAACCAATGATGACGTCATGTGTTTCCTTGCAGGTAACCAAGGTTGACAGAGGAAGATCAATAATTTCAAGAACCACCCTCCTTTTAAAGCTTCAAGTCTGTTTTTCTAACTCAATCCGCATGACAGAGTGATCTCCAGCCTTGTCCTTGTCAACACTCTTATCAGTGTTAACAAGACAATCACTGACATGATGGCAGCTGGACATTTTGTGGCAGGGCTGAAATGCAGTGGAAATGTTTTTTGGGGATTTTCATGACAAAGAGGGACATTGTAAGTCATTGCAATGCATCTGTTCACTCTTCATGATATTCTGGAGTATATGCAAAATGGCATCATCAACACTGAGGCAGCAGAGTTTGTGAAAATTTGTATTTGTGGAATTCTCAAAACGATTGAGGTTTGACCACAACGGTACAATTAAGTCTCTTTCTACTCAATTGGCATGGGAAACATGTTGAGATTTCTTGCTAATAATTATGTACAGAAACAAGCACAAAAGAATGAGTCAATCATGAATTGTGCAGGCTGTCGGCCTATAAACTCAACTTAATTTTATTTTTAAAGCCTTTAGGATAAAACCGCTCACATACTGGCTCAGCTGCCTTCTCCTGAACATGCTGGACTAGAGCCAGCTGACTAGGCTTGTGTGTAAATGGCTTCTTTTTTAAAATATTTTGCGGGTATAGTTTTAAATTATTTACAATGATAGGGTAAATGCAGCGGCCTAACCCGGACTCAAACCGTGACAAATCGGTAAAAAAAGGAATCAGGATTAGATTAGATTTTATGTTAGAATTTGGGTTTGTGGTAAAGGGCCAATGTGTAATATATTTACTGTATTAAATCCAAAAATGACCAAAATATGTCATCAAATATGAATGAAATATGCTAAGTTGAAATACAGTCTTTTCTGACAACAATGCTAAAGCCAGTATTTTGTCCTTTGAAATTTCCATTCCGGGGTGGAATGTCTGTTTCAGTTTCGGTCTGTGTGTAGTTGCCAACTGTCCACTTTACATACCTGTAAAAACACAAACCCAGCGCGCTACAGCAATGGAAGCGGCAAACAAACAAACGAGATCAACGGAGATAGATTCTACCTGACCTAAAAAACCTAGGCATGTTTCTAAACGGTTGCATGACCAGAGATGTAGCGTCCTCTACCTGGCAACCCACGTTAGTTTTGAGTCTGTGGAGGAGGGGGCAGAGGGAGACAACTCTCCAGTATTTTGAATTTGGACTGCAGTACAGTACCCATTTTAAACAATATCTGTCAATATTACATATTGGCCCTTTAGGTTTAAGCATTAAGCGTTAGCTTTAGGAGATAGGATTAGGTTAATGTTACCAAGAAACACCAAGGTTTGTTTGGGAGAAAATTAGAAACATTGCAAGCTAAAATAAATCTAGTGATAAATATAGTCCTAGGCTGTATTTACATTGGTGTTTGATCTCCTCTGCTTCTCTGCTCACAGGCTGTCACACATATTGCTGCTTTGATTACACAGTTCTGTAGATATAATACAGGGCAATGTCATTGTTTTGTTTCTTATTATTAGTGGATCCTTGTATTGTACATTTGTCAAGACTTTAGGAAGTGAGAGTTAAAAGAACTGTCTCTCTTCTCTCTCATTAGCAAAGATATATTACTCAGAGAGTATATTAGTCTACATTGTGGGTGGTTGGTTTGACAGGAGTAATGTATTCAGTAACAATGTAACCTCTGCCTCTGTTTTTAGCCCTGGTCCACATCAGTGTCCTCCCATGTGTCGTCCGATTACAAAATTCATATATTGTTCCCATAATACCCAGTTTACTATGATTGGTTTCATAATCAGATAGTTACCAATATTGTAAAATCCCCTTGAATAAGGTGAACCAGGGCTTGGCTCAGTGGGTCATGAGCTGGCCTGATACAGGCTAGTACCAGTATTGGGTTATCAGTAAACAAAAATTAAGTTGTCATACATTTTTTTAATATAGTTTATTTTACCCGTGGAACCGTTTACACAGGCACAGATGGCAGAAATCAACAATAAATAATATCTGTTCTATCCTACTGGCTTTATTGAAGCTTAACAAACTCTGATTTCAAGCATATGAAGCATGTAAGCTCCGATGTAGGTCAGAAAGGATAATGGATTGGGTTTTCTTTCTCCCGCAGCCCTTTTTATGGAGAGGACTTTTATTGTGAAATCCCGCGTAGTTTCCGCCATCTCTCCTTCTACCTCTTTGACAGGGACGTGTTCCGTAGGGACTCCAGTATCGGTAAGTAATACCTGATCCCATTAGTATTGCATGACCCCATTGATCCAAAATAAACTCATAAGTCCAACCTTTACATAAACTTAATCAGAAACAAATATATATATATATATATATATATATATATGTGACATTTCCTTACCTCCGAAACTTTACAGGCTTCATTATTGGCTGTGTAAAATATTATTACTTTACATTACACAACAACAACAACAATATTGAAACAACTCACAATGTCTTAAAAAGAACCATATGATTCCCTGAGAGAATGAATAATTAATAGATACTCAGCTTTAAAGTTCCTAGCCTTCATTACGTCACCATTGATTATGGTCACACCTTGCTTACCGAATACCAAATGGGGTCAAGGCTGTTTGATAGTCTCTGCTTCTTCCATGTTGATTGTTGAGGTAACACAGGTGTTACCATTCACTCTGTTTGGCTCTGCTGCTTTTGTTCTAATGGAAACAGACAACCGGATGCTGGGGGATCAGCAGGAATATATTCAGTGTGTCCTGCCGGGGAGATGCAGTGTAGTCCTGCAAGTGTACACCACTGTGTGCAGTTCTTATGAGATACAGAGAGAGAGACAGGAGAAAGTGATGTACAATGAGATTGGTGGAGAGAGTTAAATGTGGACAAGCATTAAAGGAGAGGAGGGTGAGAGGACATCCCTAGAAGACTGTCTCCCAGAATGCTTTGTGTTACAGTGGTGTGTCTGTGTGAAGGCGCATGCATTACATTTCTTGTGAGACCCAAATGCCTTCATGTATAAGAATCAATGGTCAGTCTTCACATGTGAGGACCCCATTGTCTGTCGTCACTTATATAAATGGCTTTTTTAGGCTTGGGATTAAAGTCAGGTTTAGAGTTTTTAGATTGAAGGTTAGGCATTAACATTTAGGGTTAGGTTTAAGTGTTAGGGTCAGGTTAATATTTTGGGCATTTGGGTGTTAAGGTTAGGGTGAGAGTTAAGTTTAGGGGTTAGAAAATGTATATTTATTAGAAGTAAATGTTGGTCTCTAGAACACATATATTAAAAGAAGTGTGTTTGTTTGTTTATGTGTGGGAAGGAATATGGGTAGGTTTGATCTAAGATAAGGATGTTTTTGAATCTGGTCTGGTCAGTGATGTCATCATGGTGCTGACAGAAGGATAATTGTTTTTCCACAGATTACATGACTGAGTGAGTGTGAGAGTGTGTTTTAGTTGACAGCAGCTCTGTTTGCCCTCTGACACCAGGTGTGTGTGTGTGTCTGCTTACAGGTAAAGTGGCAGTGAAGAAGGAGGACTTGCAGAAATACCACGGTAAAGACACCTGGTTTCCTCTGCAACACATCAGTGCTGACTCAGAGGTCCAGGTAGGTGGAGCAGAGAGAATACACCACACACACACAATGTAATATCACACGCCTCTCAGCCAAGATCACATGCCTTTTAATGTTTCTGTGTCTGTGTGTGTCTCATGCGTATTCTACAGTGTGGTTGGTTCTGGTGTGTTCCACTTGGTTCCTGTCCAACTAGGCAATATAGTCTGTTGTAGGGTTTTGCTGAATTCCAGCAGGCACAGAAACCATTATGGAGCAGTTATTAATGACACACACAGGCACTCACACAGTAGGTCAGACATCCAGTGAATAGGAACATCTGCGTAGTGT
>JACXGM010024949.1:0-15513 GCA_016801145.1 Umbra pygmaea | reverse complement strand
GTTCTTTGGTCCGTACAGTATGGATGTGACTTTATGAACTGTGTTGCAGGTTCTTTGGTCCGTACAGTATGGACGTGACTTTATGAACTGTGTTGCAGGTTCTTTGGTCCGTACAGTATGGATGTGACTTTATGAACTGTGTTGCAGGTTCTTTGGGCCGTACAGTATGGACGTGGTCACCAGCACAGCGTTCAGTGTGGACATTGACTCTCTGAACAACCCTTCGGACCCTTTCATCTCCAATGTCAAGAAGATGCTGAAGGTTGACCTGTTTAACCCACTCTTCCTCCTAATGGGTGAGAAGACAAACACTATACACAGATTGTGTTGCTTGAAAGTTTGTGAACCCTTTAGATAGTTCTACATTTCTGCATAAATATAACCAAAATCATCACTAGAATTAGACAATTCCTAAAAGTAGATAAAGACAACCACTTTTAAACAAACGAGAAAAAAATATTTAAATTGGTCCTTTGTTCATTTAGGAAAATTATCCATTATTACAATTCTGTGAGTGGCAAAAGAATGTGAAATTTTGCCTTCAGTATCTGGTGTAACCAATTGTGAAGCAATATCTGCAAGTAAATATTTATGTACATTTTATTTATTGGAGGAATTTTTGCCCATTCCTGCATACAGAACAGTTTCAAGTCTGGGATGTTGGTGGATTTCCTCACATGAACTGCTTTTGATTAGACTAAGGTCAGAACTTTGACTTGGCCATTCCAAAACATTTATGTTATTCCTCTTTAAAACGTTCTTTGGTAGAAATACTTGTGTGCTTAGGGTCGTGTTTGCTTGCTCTTTTTTTGGTGCATGACCGACCTTCTCTTGAGATTCAGAACACGGACAGATGTCCTAAAAATGTCCTTTAGAAGTCACTCAGAATTGATTGTTCCATCAATGATAGCAAGCCGTCATGGCCCAGATGCAGAAATAAAGGCTAAATTCATGATAATACAGTGCCACAACAATTTTTCACAGATGGAATAAGGTTTTTATGCTGAAATGCAGTGTTTACTGCACCTTTAAAAAACACATCTCATTTTTACCAATATGTTATATTTTCTCATCTGTCCACAAAACATTTTTTCTGGCTTTTCGACGTGATCTTCAGCAAACTGTAGTGGCACCACACAAATGCAAACGTTTAGATATTTGAGGATAATGCACAAAAAAAAAATTATTTCTTTATTGCAAACTAATTTATTCCAAATTGACAGACTTTCAGCTGTTTGCAATGAACAAATCAAACAAAAGCAATTGAAATACAAATTATTCAATTGGTTTCCCCAAATTCAACTGCAACTGCAGATGACAATGTCTTCTCCAGGCTTAAATTATTCAACCCCTTCATGGCAAGCATCTGTAGTTTTTAGTAGAGCAGCCTTTTGCTGTTATGCCCTGCTGCAAATGAGATGCTTAGCCAGACACCAGCCTCTGGCAATGCTCCTGAGGAATTTAAGCCCATTCCTCATGAATAATGGCCTCCAATTGAATAATATTTTTGGGTTGCGTGCTGAAATTCCACCAGAGATTTTATGTATGGTTTAATTCAGGTGACTTTGATGGCCACTGTAGAATTCCAGGACATCTTCTGCAAACAAACCTTGGTGGAATTTGTGGTGTGCTTGGAATCATTGTCCTGTTGGAAGGTCAAAGCTTCAGTTTCCTCACAGATGGCATGATATTTTTCTCCTAGGATTACCTGATAGTTCAATGAATCCATCTTACCCTCCACACTGCAAATTTCCTGTGCCAGAGGATGCAAAGCAGCCCCAGAGCATTACAGTGCCACCACCATGGTTGACTGTCGGCAGGGTGTTCTTTTCAGCATATGTCACATTCTTATTCCTTCAGATATTCCGCGGATATATTGTGCAAAAAATGTTACGTTTTGTTTCATCGCTGTACAGAACACCGTCCCCCAAAACCTGTGTGGCTACTTTATATTATTTTGAGCATTTTGGAGCTGGCTTTTTTGTGCTTTTGGGTCAGTACTGGTATACATCTTGGAGCTCTGGTATGAAAACCTTCTGCAAGTAGTATGTGCCTTACTGTGCTCACTGAAACCTCAGTACCTGTGTCCACCAAGTATTGCTGAAGGTCTTTTACAGACACTCAAGTGTTCAGGGATTTGAATAATTTAGAGACTAAAGAAATCATTGTGAGTGGATTTTCAGATGGATTTGGGGAAACAATTTGATGCATTCATTGTGTTGAACTATTTCAATTGCTTTTATTTGATGTGTTCATTGAAAATCTGTACATTTTGAAAATAAACCTGATTTGAAATGGGGTTTTAATATTTTTGATTACAACTGTAAATTTGGTTTAATATTAAAAAGGAAAAAAATATAGTTATTTCAGTTTTTCCCCATTACTAAAACGCTAAAAGTGAATGCTCAGACCAAAGCGTCCAAACTGTAACGTTTGCATGCATTTGGTACACTCAGGCACCAAATGAATAAACACAATGCTAGCATGGCACCGTAAACCATTCAGTAACACACAGTGCAAAACACTACACACATCGTGCATGTGTTACACACATTGGCCAATGATGAAACACTCTGCAGTCAGCACGTCCAATCAAGAGTTAAAACACACACGACATTAGCAACACCCCCGCACACACAGTAAAACACTTAACCGGTAATTGAAAACCAATAAGTCATTATACATATAATTCCGGTATAAGCACCTATCTCGAAACCAATATGGAGGCTGAAGGACCAAGGGGAAGGAAAAGACAAGGAAGAGACGGGAATCGGGAGAGGAGAACGAGGAAGAGACGGGGGAAGAGGGAGAGGAGATAAAGGAAGAGACTGCTAAAAACCAGACATCGGGACTGAAACATCATTGGCCAAAGGACTATCGAGAATGTTGCCGGGCAGTGCGGGGGCAACATCACCATGTGTGCATCCATTAGTGGTCAGGGGTTCCTCCATCACCATGCCACCCTGGGTCCCTACAACACTGCACACATACTGACATTTCTGCATGCACTACATATGCACTACATGCCGCGATCACATAGGACGGACCAGGGCAGCCCATGTTCGTTGTCATCTGGGATAATGTCAGTTTCCACTGCTGGTCTGGTCTGGGACTGGTTCGCCAACCACAACCATTTCACGGTGCTGAACCTGCCCTCTTATTCCCCGTTCCTCAACCCGATAAAGGAATTATTTTTGGCATGGCAGTGGAAGGTCTATGACCGCCTACCACATGCACGCATGCCACATCTGCGAGCAATGGAGGAGACATGCAGAGATATCGAGGTGGGGTCAATCCACAGGTGGATACGCCACGCACGGCGATATGTTCCCCGTTGCCTGGTGAGGGAGAACATAGCCTGTGATGTGGATGAGGTGATGTGGCCTGACTTCAAGCAACGGCGTAATCTCTGAATTGTAATATGAGTTTATGTGCTACCTGTATACAATGTATCACTGAGGCTTGGTTGCGGGAATAAAAATGGTTAAAAACTACGAATGACAGATGTGTCTTGAGTAAAGTTGAACAGTGTGTTGTGTCTGTTTGACTGTTTATTGTTCATGTGCATGTGTGTTCCCTATCGATCTGAAGAGGGCCTTTTGAAGTCAGAGTGTTAAGTTTTGATTGCAGAATGGCAGTTTTGACATGGCAGTTAGATGTTAATCTCCAAGTGTTGTGTAAAGAATTCTTGTGTGTTGAGTTTTGACACAATGAGCAAACATTTTGCATTTCGTGTGTTAGCAATGGGGTAAAACTGTAATTTCCTTTCTTCCCACTCTTTTAGCCATCTTCCCAGTTTTGGGTCCTGTCTTTGAAAAGATGAAGTTTGGATTCTTCCCGAAGGAGGTGACAGATTTCTTTTACGCATCGCTGACTAAGATCAAATCTGGACGTATCGCTGGGAAAACAAAAGTAAATATTGTTTAATGTATTTAAATGATTTGTAGTTATTCATAAAGTTGTATGCAAAAGTTTAGGCACCCCTGACAATTTCCATGATTTTATTTTAAAAATATAGATCAGCAATATCATTTTGATCTATCAAATAACTGAAGGTCACAGTACTATTTCAGTAGTGAAGTTAAGTTTATTGGATGAACAGAAAATGTGCAATATGCATCGAAACAAAATCTGGGCACACTAACAGAAATATCACATCAATATTTAGTTGAGCCTCCTTTAGCAGAAATAACAGCCTCTAGACATTACATAGCATGTAATGAGTGTCTGGATTCTGGATATTTTGGACCATTCCTCCTTGCAAAACTTTTCCAGTTCAGTTTGATGGTTGCAAAGCATTAAACAGCCCGCTTTAAATCACCCGACAGATTTTCAATGATATTCAGGTCTGGGGATTGGGATGGCCATTCCAGAACATTGTACTTGTTCCTCTGCATAAATGCCAGAATTGATTGTGAGAAGTGTTTTGGGTCGTTAACTTCTTGAAATATCCAGCAATGGCATAACGTCAACTTTGTGACTGATTCCTCTACATTATTCTGCTGATATTGAGTGGAATCCATCTTTAACAAGATTCCCAGTACCGCCACTGGCCACACAGCCCCACAGCATGATGGAACCTCCATGAAATTTTACTGTAGGTAACACGTGTTTGTCTTGCAACGCAGTGTTCTTTTGCCGCCATGCATAACGCCCCTTGTTTTGACCAAATAACTCCATCTTTTTATTTCATCAGTCCACAGCACCTTCTTTCAAAATGAAGCTGGCTTGTCCAAATGTGTGTTTGCATATTTTGTGGTGTGTGTTCAGAAAAGGCTTCTTCTGCATCACTCTCCTGTACAGCTTCTCCTGGTACAAAGTGCGCTGAATTGTTGAAGGATGCACATTGACACCATCTGCAGCAAGATGATGTTGTAAGTCTTTGGAGGTGGTCTGTGGGCTGTTTATGACCATCCTTTGTCTTTGCCTCTCCAATATTTTAGTTGGCCTGCCACTTCTGGCCTTAACAAGAACTGTGCCTGTGGTCTTCCATTTCCTCACTATGTTCCTCACAGTGGACACTGACAGCTTAAAGTTCTGCAATAGCTTTCTGTAGCCTTCCCCTAAACCATAATGTTGAACAATCTTTGTTTTCAGGTCATTTGAGAGTTGTTTTGAGGCTCCCGTGTTGCCACTGTTCAGAGGAGAGTCAAAGAGAACCACAGCTTCCAATTGGCCACCTTAATTACCTTTTCTAATGATTGGATGCCCTTGTCTAAAATTCAAGGCTTAATGAGCTCACCAAACCAATTGTGCGTTCCAATAAATCAGTGCTAGGCAGTTACAAGTATTCAAATCAACAACATGACAAGGGTGCCCAAATATATGCACCTGTTTAATGTATTTTGATGCATATTGCACACTATCTGTTCATCCAATAAACCTAGTTTCACAACTGAAATATGAATGTGTCCTTCAGATATTTGATCGATCAAAATATGCTGATCCAAGCACCCAAATATTTTTAAATGAAAATCATGGAAATTGTCAGGGGTGCCTAAACTTTTGCACACAACTGTATTTATAGAAGTACATATGTGTTCACATTATTTTATTCTGAGTATACAATACTTGTAATGTTCATTATTAACTTTCATTTGAATGACTTAGTAACTCGTCAGCTTCAGACTATCAGTGGGCACACCTGTATGGCGCAGAGATCTTACTCTCTGCCTTGACTATGCTTCAGGGTCAGCTAGGAGTGGTGGACATTAATACAGCTCTACCCAGGGTAGACGGGTTAAGTAGTTTGTTTTTGTCTTTGTACTTCAAAGGAGAAGACCATCAAATCACAGTTTAGGGGCCAAATAAGGCTTGCCCGGCAATTTCTTGTCATCAGATATAGTTCCTAGGTTTGTTGTAAAAGTATTATGATGTAGCTTATGAATGAATTCTACTCCCTCCTTCCTCACAGAACCTACTTTCAAAGTCAAAGTTCATCATAAATACCTTAAAGACCACTCATGACTGCAATAGTCCTTATAATTATCTCAACACAGTTACTTGCTAAATATTTAACAAGGATCATTTTAAACAATGATTTTGCCATTTTCATATTTAATCCAGCAGTAATCCGCAACTTGATCGAGAGGATTATAATTAAAGACAGTGGCGGTTGGTGGATCTTAATTGGGGAGGGCAAGCTTATGTTACGCTCCGGACCGGAGTGAATGGAACGGTGTGCAACACATCAAACCCAGTGTCTGACACACCAAACCAAGTGTGAGATACCGTTCCGTTTCCCCCCAGTCCGGACAGTAATATGAGCCTGCGCCCCCAAATTAAGATCCACCGACCACGACTGATTGAAGATGTAACCAATACAACACTAAGCTCAGACGTCTTTACATTTGACATTTTTTACGTTTTAGTCATTTAACATATGCTCTTATCTAGAGCGAATTGCAGTGAATACAAGGACATCCCCATGGAGGAACTTGGGGTATAGTTGCCTTGCCCAAGGACAGAATGACATTTGGCACAGTTGAAAATCGAACCGGCAACCTTCCAACTACAAGATTCAAGATTCAAAAAGCTTTATCGTCTAATATGTTGCCATGTTAGAAAGTTTTCTTTTGATTGAAGGCAGAGTGTGAGTGGTGTGTCAGTAAAATGAGTTTTGTACATGTATTGCATTGTGAATGAAGGATGTGTTGTATAATGACTTTCTAGCCAGACACACTGAACCGTCTTCCTGATGGTAAGAGCTCAAAGCTTCGGTGGAGGGGGTGGGGGGCATCCTGGATGAAGTTGGATTTTCTTTCCACTGCTTGTCCAAAGCCGATTCCAAAAAAGTTGGGACACTGTACAAATTGTGAGTAAAAAAGGAATGGAATAACGTACAAATCTCATAAACTCATATGTCATTCACAATAGAATATAGATAACATATCAAATGTTGAAAGTGAGACATTTTAAAATGTCATGCCAACTATTGGCCCACTTTGGAGTTCATGAGAGCTACACATTCCAAAAAAATTAGGACAGGTAGCAATAAGAAGCTGGAAAAGTTAAAAGTACACATAAGGAACAGCTGGAAGACCAATTTGCAACTCATTAGGTCAATTGGCAACATGATTGGGTATAAAAAGAGCCTCACAGAATGGCAGTGTCTCTCAGAACAAGAAGTCAAGATGGGCAAGGATCACCAATTCCCCCAATGCTGCGGCGAGAAATAGTGGAGCAATATCAGAAAGGAGTTTCTGAGAGAAAGATTGCAAAGAGTTTGAAGTTATCATCATCTACAGTGCATAATATCATCCAAAGATTCAGAGAATCTGGAACAATCTCTGTGCGTAAGGGTCAAGGCCGGAAAACCATACTGGATGCCCGTGATCTTCGGGCCCTTCATCACGGCACTGCAATGCTACTGTAATGGAAATCACAACATGGGCTTAGGAATACTTCCAGAAAACATTGTCGGCAATCCACTGTGCCATTCGCCGTTGCTGGCTAAAACTCTACAGGTCAAAAAAGAAGCCATATCTAAACAGAATCCAAAAGTGCAGGCATTTTCTCTGGGCCAAGGCTAACTTAAAATGGACTGTGGCAAAGTGGAAAACTGTTCTGTGGTCAGACTTTTTGAAGTGTGTTTGGAGAAATTGGGACGTCATGTCATCCGGACTGAAGAGGACAAGGACAACCCAAGTTGTTATCAGCGCTCAGTTCAGAAGCCTGCATCTCTCATGGTATGGGGTTGTATGAGTGCGTGTGGCATGGGCAGGTTACACATCTAGACAGGCACCATCAATGCTGAAAGATATATCCAAGTTCTAGAACAGCATATGCTCCCATCCAGACGTCGTCTCTTTCAGAGAAGACCTTGCATTTTCCAACATGACAATGCCAGACCACATACTGCATCAATTACAACATCATGGCTGAGTAGAAGAAGGATTTTGATACTGAAATGGCCAGCCTGCAGTCCAGATCTTTCACCCATAGAAAAAATTTGGTGCATCATAAAGAGGAAGATGCAACAAAGAAGACCTACAACATTTGAGAAACTAGAAGCCTTTATTAGACAAGAATGGGACAACATTCCTATTCCTAAACTTGAGCAAAGTGGTAAACATGGCCTCGTCCCAACTTTTTTGAGATGTGTCGATGCCATGATATTTGAAGTCAACTTATTTTTCCCTTTAAATTATACATTTTCTCAGTTTCAACATTTGAAATGTCATCTATGTTGTACTCTGAAAAAAATATTGAAATTTTAAACTTCCAAATCTTTGCATTCTGTTTTTATTCACAATTTGTACAGTGTCCCAACTTTTTTGGAATCAGGTTTGTATATAAAGATCAGATGGCTAACAGTTCTCAATTAAAGTATCAAGGTACTTGAAACTTTCCACCTGTTCCACTACTTGCCCTTCCAGTCTCAATGGTGTGGATAGTGGATGAGAAGTATCAAACAGTCGCCCCTATGGTAACACAGTTATTTGGTCTTGGTGATGTTAAGCTCCAGTGAGCTTCCCTTGAACCAAAGTGCCATTGGGTTGACATACTGCTTGTAAGTGGACAGAGAGTCATCATCCGTGAGATTGGCCACCAAGGCCATGTCATCTGCATACTTACATAGCTTGAGTCATCATCAGTGAGATTGGCCACCAAGGCCATGTCATCCTCATAATTTAATAGCTTGAGTCGTCATCAGTGAGATTGGCCACCAAGGACATGTCATTTGCATACTTACATAGCTTGAGTCGTCATCAGTGAGATTGGCCACCAAGGCCATGTCATCCTCATAATTTAATAGCTTGAGTCGTCATCAGTGAGATTGGCCACCAAGGCCATGTCATCCTCATAATTTAATAGCTTGAGTCGTCATCAGTGAGATTGGCCACCAAGGCCATGTCATCCTCATAATTTAATAGCTTGATTCATCATCAGTGAGATTCGCCACCAAGGACATGTCATCCGCATACTTTAATAGCTTGAGACCGTTGCTGCTGCAGGTGCCTCATTAGTATACATGGAGAATAGGATAGGTGACAACAGACAGCCCTGAGGTACTCCGTTGTTTAAACTAGTGTTGGTGGACTTTAAACCATTTACCCTCCCATGCTGTGATCTGTCCTTTAAAAACTCCTCAATCTAGTGTCAGAGTTGGGTTAACTTGCAGCTGTTGGAGGCAATGCAGAAGAGTGTTTATGTTCACTGTATGAATGCAGATGAGAAATCCATAAATAACATCCTGACAAAGGAGTTGGGAGAGTCAAGGTGTCTTGTAACAGTGTCCAGAAGTATTAGGTTGGCGTCTTCTACACCTCGCTTTGATTTATTAGTAAACTGTAGTGGGTCTAAGCTCTCTCCAACCTTGGTGATGAGTTCATCTGCAACAACTTTCTCCATGCATTTGAAGAGGATGGAGGTAAGCGCCACAGTTCTGAAGTCATTCATCGCTTTGACATTGGGTCGTTTGGGAACAGGTATGATTAGGGGTGCAACAGATCAAAAAACTCACGGATCGGATCATTTCTCGGATCAGAGTCACGGATCGGATCATTTTTCGGATCAGCAAAAAAAATACAAGACAAATAAATATAAGATGTCTTTTTGTTTATTAACAATATGAGAGAGAAATGTGATTATTATTGATTGTTATTTAGGTACATTAAATCACATTAAGCCTTTTCCTTACAATAGGCTTTCATGAAGCAGAAAGGCTTAACGTCAGATAACACCCATAATAATTTGAATTTGGGTTAGTTGTTTTTATAATTTTCAGTGGTCATGATGAGCAATATGAAAGAGAAATGTGGTTAATATTGATTGTTGTTTAGGTACATTAAATCACGTTAAGCCTTTTCCTCGCCATAGGAGCCAATGAAGAAAAAAACTTTAACGTGAGATTACTTCTATAATCGTTGGATTTCGGTTTAGTTGTTTTGACAGGCTTAAGTGTTCATAACAAGATATGGCCATGAGAAATTTGGTGATGATTGACCATTGTTTAGGTACATTAAAACGACGTTAAGCTTTTTCACTTTAAGCGTTTTGTAACGTGGCTCAAACACTTTCAGCATGTGTTTAAAGTCCTCCTTTTGCACAACTGAATATGGGCTCATGTCTGCACCTATAAACACACCAATAGCGTTCGTGATGGCTTTAGCCCGGTCTGATTAATTGCTGAAATGCCTCGGTGATAAGCGGTTGTTTTGCAGCTTTCCTTTTCACTCCTGTCAGGGGTGATGTCGCTTCAAATGCGTGTCCATGCTTGATGTGTTTCCACTGTCATATCGCTTTCTTGGAATTTTTTAACCCTGTATCCCTTGAGTCTTTTACTAAAATCGTAAAGGCTTCAAAGCCTTCCAGCTGTCAACTGGATCCTGTTCCAACTAAATTTCTAATAGAGTTACTCCCTGTGCTTGGCTCGCATATGCTAAAAATAATAAATTGCTCTCTAGTATCTGGGTGTATACCAAACTCTCTAAAATTGGCTGTAGTGAAGCCACTCTTAAAAAAGCCTAACCTTGACCCAGAAAGACTAAACAACTACCGGCCTATTTCAAATCTACCAGTTCTCTCAAAAATATTAGTAAAAGTGGTTGCCTAGCAACTCAGTGAATTCCTAAAGACTAATAACACTTACGAAAAGCTCCAGTCTGGGTTTAGACCCCATCATAGTACTGAGACTGCACTTGTAAAGGTGATAAATGACCTTCAAGTTTCATCCGACCAGCGCTGTGCCTCTGTTCTTGTGCTTCTGGACCTGAGTGCTGCCTTCGATACCATTGACCACAACATTCTTCTAGACAGATTAGAAACCTATATCGGGCTACGTGGACATGTTGTGACCCCCGGCAGAACCTCCACCAGGGAAAGGGTAATGTTTTTTTTTGAGGGGGCAAGGTATGCTGTGTGTGTGGGGGGGATTGCGTTGCTAGCCTACCCTCCCTTTGTCCTTTCTGTGGGTTTTGGGGCTCTCTATTTTTTCTATTTGCCTTCCTCACGGCTAGAGCCACGTTTTTTGAGGGGGAGTACTGCCACAACCTAGCAGGGACGTTGGCTAGGTTGTGGCAGAGATGGACACATGAACTGAGAACAGACTCTTGACATTGTATAGACGTTTATATAATATGTGGATTTATGGTTGTGTGTGGGGGGGGGGGTTAAGATCCAGCGCTATGCACTGAGTTTATGTTACGTGTTCTCTTATTCTAGCACCTTCCACGAATTCACCTGGTACTAGTCGGGACTGATTTTCATTACTTAATTACATCCAGCTGGTAGATCAGTCCTATATTAGTCTGGGTGAATAAGAGAAGGGCAGGATTCATTAATGATCTGATGGTAGGTGTGTGCTGGGTTCCAGGAAGCTGATCCATTCCTGTATATTGTTTTGAAAAGAGTGCTATCTGGTGGGAGCAAATGTGTACGATCTATACATATATTACCCGCATCCACACCACGTAGATTGTGAGTATAGATATATGTATAAGTTACTGTCATGCCGTTCATATTATGTGCCACCTGCAACTACGTGGGTAATGTAAATACGTTCCCTGGAATTGTCTAAAGTAAAATTCAATGTCATCTACCATCTATCTCCTTCATCCACACACCCACGGAATACCGTGACAGTTAGGCAGATTTGGGAATCAGATTCTTTCTATATGATGGGACACATATATTGGTGCTAAAACATTTGTGAACCCTTAAGAATTCTCTATATTTCTGCATAAATACAGGGGCGTCGGACTGGGGGTAAAACCAGTACTAATTACCAGGGCCCAAAGGGGAGAGAGGGCCCTTGAAAAAGTCTGGAATATATTACGGTTGAGGAACATGGGGGCCCATCAGGACTGCCTATGCATAGGGCCCAGGATCTTGTGCTACACCGCTGCATAAATATGACCTAAAAAAGTCCTGAAAGTAAAAACTATTAAACAAATGTAAAGATGTCAGTGGATACTCCTGCTAGTAGGTCTGCACACTCTCTGAGAACGTGACTGGTGATGCCATCTGGACCAGCAGACTTGTGGGGGTAAATACGCTTGAAGACTTAATGCCCATCCTCTGTGGTGACTGTCATGACAGCGCCCTCACTACCCCTGAATGCAGCAGTAGGAGCTACAGAGTCCTGAGTCTCAAAACGTGAGAAAATAGAGCTCAGTTCATCAGGTACGGAGGTGTTGGGGTCCACTACATTACTAGGATTATTTTTGGAGTCCGATTTAGAATCCAACATTTTGGAGACAAGTGCTGATGTGATCTATCTTGGACCATTCAGCAACCGAGAGGAATTTGCTGGCGAGAAGGGGAATTGGGCATGACCAATCAGTGACATAATATAGGCCAATCAACAGAATAAAGAATGGCTTCAGGCAGCAGTACATGGTCTGACAAGCACAACTGGTCCTGCATAATATTACATATTTTGAAAGATTTAGTATCTAGTTCGGCCAACCCGGTGAATTCTTTGAAAGACTTCATTAATTCATGAGGCAACGAGCAGCATATGGTTCAGTGCATTGGGCAAATCCCAGATTTTGCAAAAAAATATCTATGTTGGTTTGTCAAAGACAAAAACTATACCTATTTTCTTTTTTCCAGGGTCGGGTGGATTTCTTACAGCTGATGATCGACTCTCAAAAAGACAGCATCTCAAATACAGGAGATGAAATGGATAAAGGTACAAATATGTAAACACTTGAACAAACAACCATGTAAGATACTGCTACTAACACACACCTGTAAATTACTTTAACAATCACACACCTGTAAAGTACTGCTACAATCACACACCTGTAAAGTACTTTAACAATCACACACCTGTAAAGTACTTTAACAATCACACACCTGTAAACTACTGCTACAATCAAACACCTGTAAAGTACTTTAACAATCACACACCTGTAAAGTACTTTAACAATCACACACCTGTAAACTACTGCTACAATCACACACCTGTAAAGTACTTTAACAATCACACACCTGTAAACTACTGCTACAATCACACACCTGTAAAGTACTTTAACAATCACACACCTGTAAACTACTGCTACAATCACACACCTGTAAAGTACTTTAACAATCACACACCTGTAAAGTACTTTAACAATCACACACCTGTAAAGTACTTTAACAATCACACACCTGTAAAGTACTTTAACAATCACACACCTGTAAACTACTGCTACAATCAAACACCTGTAAACTACTGCTACAATCAAACACCTGTAAACAAGTGTTGTAGTTAAGACCACCTAACCCGAGACCAGGACAAGACCAAGACCAGAGTGTATCGAGACCGAGACAAGACAAAGAATTTAAGGGGCCAAGACCAATCCGAAACCAAGACCTAGGGAGGGCGAGACCGAGTCAAGACCAGCGTCACACACTCCATGACACAATAAAATGTTAAACATGATCAAAAGAGCATCTCAAATTGATCTGAAAGATCCACATTCCCATAAAAACACAGATATTAAACACTCAAACCTGAAATAAACTTAACCAACTTTATGCAATACTCCTGTGTGACTTCCATCATTTAGTACAGAATGTAAAACAATTATTCATCACTAAAGTCTACACTTTTCTCCGCCTTTTGTAAACAATACATAGTTATGTTAATGCTATCATCACTCATACACATTGCTGACCTTTGTGCTTCCTTTCTAAGAGACAATAAAAGTTTGACAGAGTTCCCACCATCTCTGAAATCAAAGCACTGCAGTATTTACAATAAACTGTATGCTTTCTTCTAGATGTTGTTTTACAAATATTCATTATGATTTTTGTAGTCGAATTGTATTACTGAAGATTTTGCAGACATCTTCTCCCGCTCCCAGACAACCACAGCTCACTTTCTTGTGAGTGCGAGTGAAAGGGGGCAGGGATGGGTGACAGCGGTAACAAAAATACATAATCAGCCATGAGTCACGTTATTGCTTGGATTGTAATCAGTACGTTTTACATCCAATAAAAGCAAGGATGTTAACAAAATATTTGACAATATACTGGCAATTTAGTGATATTTCCACAGGTATGGTCTTGACTGGTCTTGAAAAAAAAGTCCTCAATGTCCGAGACCAAGACAAGACAGAGTACAAATGCCGTCGAGACCGAGACGAGACCGAGACGAGACCGAGACCATTAAAAAGTGGTCACGACACAGGTCTCGAGACCAAAACCGGTCTTGAGTACTACAACACTACTCAAAACTACTGCTACAATCACACACCTGTAAACTACAACTAAAAACACACACCTGTAAAGTACTGCTACAAACACACACCTGTAAACCACTATTACAAACACACACATGTAATGTACTGCTACAAACACACACAAGTAAACTACTGCTACAAACACACACCTGTAAAGTACTGCTACAAACACACACCTGTAAACTACTGCTAAAATTGCAAACCTCTAAACTACATGCTACAAACACACACATGTAAACTACTGCTACAACCACACACCTGTAAACTACTGCTACAAGCACACACCTGTAAAGTACTGCTACAATCACACACCTGTAAAGTACTGCTACAATCACACACCTGTAATCTACTGCAACAAACACACACCTGTAAACTACTGCTACAAACACACACCTATAAGCTATACTGCTACAAACACACACCTGTAAACTATAGCTACAAACACACACCTGTAAAGTACTGCTACAAACACACTCCTGTAAACCACTATTACAAACACACACCTATAATGTACTGCTACAAACACACACATGTAAACTACTGCTACAATTGCAAACCTCTAAACTACATGCTACAAACACACACATGTAAACTACTGCTACAATCACATACATGTAAACTACTGCTACAATCACACACCTGGAAACTACTGCAACAAACACACACCTATAAACTACTGCTACAATTGCAAACCTCTAAACTACATGCTACAAACACACTCATGTAAACTACTGCTACAATCACACGCATGTAAACTACTGTCCCACTCTCTTTTAACTTCTTTCCATCTCTCTTTTCTGCTCATTATATTTCTTTCTCTCCATCTCTCCACAGGACTGAGTGATCATGAGGTTTTGTCTCAGGCCATGATCTTTATCTTTGCTGGCTACGAGACCAGTAGCAGCACAATGAGTTTCCTGGCTTATAACCTGGCTACTAATCCTGACGTCATGACCAAACTGCAGGAGGAGATAGATACAGTGTTCCCCAACAAGGTGAAACACATCATAGAAAGGCTCCTGTATGATAATGTATTGTGTTTTTGTTACAGGTTCTTATCCAGTATGATGTTCTGATATATGTCACCTGGTACATGCTCTAATCCAGTGTGATGTTACGATGTGTGTATTCTGATACAGGCTCTTATGGAGTATGATTTTCTGATGTGTGTATTCTGGTACAGGCTCCTATACAGTATGATGTTATGATGTGTATTCTGGTACAGGCTCTTATCCAGTATGATGTTCTGATGTGTGTATACTGGTACAGGCTCTTATCCAGTATGATGTTCTGATGTGTGTATTCTGGTACAGGCTCTTATCCAGTATGATGTTCT
>JACXGM010024948.1:5120-15613 GCA_016801145.1 Umbra pygmaea | reverse complement strand
CTTAAATTCAACCCAAGAGCACCAGGATTAAATTCAACCCAAGAGCACCAGGCTTAAATTTAACCCAAGAGCACCAGGCTTAAATTCAACTCAAGAACACCAGGCTTAAATTCAACTCAAGAGCACCAGCCTTAAATTCAACCCAAGAGCACCAGGCTTAAATTTAACCCAAGAGCACCAGGCTTAAATTCAACTCAAGAGCACCAGGCTTAAATTCAACCCCAGAGCACCAGGCTTAAATTCAACCCAAGAGCACCAGGCTTAAATTCAACCCAAGAGCACCAGGCTTAAATTCAACCCAAGAGCACCAGGCTTAAATTCAAACTCCTGCTACAGAGGTACATTAAAGGCCACTGCCTGGACCATTGAACCCCCTCTGCCCGCAGGTAGTCAAAAGAAAAACTAATATAAATGCTGTCATAATATACATGTCATGAAACACTGACAGTCTGTCTGAAGAGGGCAACAAAGCATTGCGTTCTTTTCCTTAAATCCTCCGTCCTTTCCTCTCCGCTACTCTATGCAGTTTATTTTGAAGCCTGTCTGGGCCGCTTGCTTGCAGATTTAAATTAACCTCTGCGGGACCTTCTGTGAGGCAGAGGACGATAGCAAGCCTCCCTGCCCTTGCACACGTCTCCAGCTAGTAGCTAGTTCATATCTCGCCCTGCACCTCTCCTGTAGCTGAGTCTCTTTGCAGTGCTACTTGGCATGGCTCAGATGTACTAGCTGTCAATGGGCTCATTACCTCAGACTGACAGTTAACATGTCTTTATCACTTAAAGTGATATTGTGAGTGTGACGATGCCAGTGTCTTCACCAGTATCAACGGGTGTGTTAGATGGTGACTCATTGGTGTTTAATAAAACCTTATATGGTGCATTAGGTTCTGGTTTATTATCAATCAAATCAATAAAAAAGTAATAATTAGAATGTCAAATTGAATCTTTATTGGAGATTTTACCCAAAACTATTTTACTTTTCTTGTTCTTTATTTTATTAGTCCCAGAGAAAACACTGATTGTGCCGCTGTAGGTAGATCGTATCTCTAAGCTGATAATCAAAACGAAATCTGTCTTTAAGCGGAAGGCAATTAACCTCTATTGAAATTGCCTCTGCAGTTAAACACTCAAAATGCCATTTGGTTTGACCTTGTGCAATACAAAAATTATAAAAAAGTGCATTATATAAACATTGGTTAAATACAACTCTTAAGCATTCATTTAGATCTCAATTAAGGTCTAAAACCTCACTCTAAAAGGTGACATTTATTTAAAAGTTAAATCAAATGTACTTTATTTTAGCTATGTTTATGAGCAGTTTGAGTCTCCTTTTGATTATCACTAAATATGAAAGACTGAACTAAATTACAGTTTTAGGAAAGGAGAGAAAAGGTTAATTACCTGGGCTGTCAAATTGAATGGATTAATCAGGATTATTCTGATTTATTCTGACTAAATTAATCCATAGGCCTACAGAATTTTGTCGTGAAAAGATATTTACATTCACTGGTGTGGATATCATACCTTTTAAGCATGGAAGAAAGAACAGCTACATAAATGCTTTCCTCTAGCCAAATTGTTTTTATCAACTTTGTTTGTGTCAAAGTCGCACAAACTCCATTATACCGTAACTCAGGTTAATACTGTAAAGTGATCACAGTACAATGTGGTTGACACAGTTTCCAGTCATCAGACTATCTTATGTTTGTACAAACCTTTAAATGATAATCACTGTCTGTTGTTTACACAAAATGTTTTGTGGGTTGTAATGTGCTTTAAATGTACAGCCAGAAGAGGACTGGCCACACCCTTGAGTCTGCCCCCTCTCTAGGTTTCTTCCTAGGTTCCACCTACTACCGGTACATGTTTTTCCTAGCTACTGTGCATCACTTGTTGTTGCTTGCTCTTGGGGGTATTAGGCTGGGTATCTGTTATATTGTAAATTAACTTTCTTCTACAAGTGTTACCTGTCCAATGATGTAATCTGTAATGGATGTATTGGAGGACACAAACTTTGTATCTTTAACTTATTAATAACAACATGTATTGCAGGAACTACCCTAATATACACATATTACATTTCTAAGTTTGCAAGGAGCCTTTTCTAGAAACAACATTTAAACATAACTTACAAAATAGGAGTGGGAGAAGGTGATTTGGAAATTTGGTGTTTCTTTGATTTGGTGGTTATGTGTGGTCTAGACAAGAGCCAGATGTGGAATATGGGAGGTTTTCTGTTCTCTCGTCGAAAATCGTCACATCCGCAACCAAGATGTCTGCGCCCGTAATGGCAAATTCGATGACCCAAGTTAGATCTTAACCAACCAATGGGTGACGTCACACATGGTTATATCCAGTAATTATACTATCTATGGTGTCTACGGAGCAGTCTATCCTTCACCTTAATTGGCTCATATCAGGTTTGGGGTAAATGGAATGGAGTTAAACACAGTAAACCCAGTGTGAGTAACCATTTTATTTCCTCCATTTAAACCATCTTTAATTACGTTACACCAGCTTCCAATTCTACAGAGACTAGTTGACTTAGCTAACTAGCTACACCCTGTGGCCATCCTAGCTGCAGGACTACCTGGAACGATGTTTCTAATCACACGCAGACTGACACGGTTAATCTTTCCTTATAAGGACATCCACAGCCAGAAGGATTTCAATAAAAGACCCACTGATATCGCAGTCCAGACTCGTCAGCCTGCAGTGCTCTTATTTCCCCTGGCATTGTACGACTATTGGCTAAAACAGTAATAGAAGGTCAACCCGCTGTAAAAAAGAAATCAAAATTGTTTTCTGGTGTTTGTTCAGCAACAGGAGGCACAGAAACATGTTGGTAGAAACTCACTTGGTTGCTAGTATCAGAATTTTAAGCGCCATTTGAACAAATCAAAACCTCCAGTTTCTCTCATTATCCTGCTGGTTTTGTGACTGAAATACCTATTGATTGGTGCCAGTCACATCCTGTGGTTTTCAGATCTATACCCCCTGGACACTTGATTGGCCTCGGTTCCAGCCCTGTGGACAATGGTAGGTCGGCTGTTTGTGAACAGAGCTGCATTTTAAAGTCACTATTTTCCCTTGAAAAGGAATAGGATGCCATGTTGAATTCCACTTGCTCGCTGGCATCACTGCAGCTTCCGAGTTATGTCATAAATAGCTGAAAATAGGTGCTTGTCTTTGCATGGGAACAGGTGATGCCTGTCAGGTGAAGGCCATAGGTTGATTGAACTACTGAGCAAGGCCGCACAACCTCAGATATTGTGTATCCTGATGAAGCCCCTGTGGATATCGAAAAATGAACCAGAATCATCTGGACCAGAATAAATCCCTGTCACCTTCACCTGTCAATGGGATCCCAGAGGCAGAGATGCTGGTCTCTGATGCTGTTATTTTTACTGACAAAGTGCAGTCACTAAGTCCTTTTCATCTGAAAACGGAGCTCCGGAAAACAAAATCTTTAAGAAAGCAATATGACAGAAATGTCAGGCTCAGAAACAAGAACAAATGTAATTTGACATCACATATTGGTTTGGTCTATGGAGCCAGTTTCTCTGCGTTACAACGGGCGCACTAGCAGGGCGATAATCTGAGGGAGAGCCTTGGTAATCTGAGGGAGAGCCTTGGTAATCTGAGGGAGAGCCTTGGTAATCTGAGGCCTTCAGAGTGACCATGGTTATCATCGGTTGTGTGTGTGTGTGGGTACGCTTCCCTGCACCGATCCGATATGAAATCTGAGTCCACAACAAGACAAGGATAACAATAAAATGCAGTTATTCTGCTGTCATGAAAACAATAGTTTAGTTTCTATCGGGCTTGGCCCTGCACACTTCAAGACAGACATTCTATTTTTAAACGTTAAACCTGGGAATGATGATCGCGTGACATCCGTAAAAAAGAAATGACAGCTATAGTAAGATGTTATCCCAAACTCCATTTCTCGTACACCCCAGTCAAGAGTAGTGCACTCTATACGGAAGAGGGTGCAAGTTGGGACTCAGTTACGCCTATTTGTATGCGCTACAGATGCCGGGTGAGCACTCCCGATCAAACCAACGGGCCGTGGTGGCTTAGGAGCAGTCTGCATTTGACGGGCAGTTTAAAGGTGCAAATAGAGCGGTGACACAGGCAGGGTGGGTCAGGACGTGCTGGGATGCAGCCTTGGCAGGTAATCATGGTCGACAGGAGAGGGAGAAAGGTATCTGTACTGGAGATGCGTTTGAAGGGTCAAACACTTCGTCTCATCTAAGCCCCCTCATCGGCTTTCTTCATATTCACGAATTAATCTGACTATTATTCCAGGGTTAGCTCATTTTCACTGTAATCTTTTTTGGCTTTGTCCTCAACTTGTACACTGTTCCCTTGACAGTGGGCTATTTTTTGACCAGGGTGGTTTTAAGGGGATAGGGATTGATTTGGAATGCACCCCGATTCTACTGGGATATATGCAAAACCTGATCTCTGTGTCCCGTAGGCTGGTGATTGACGCGGCCCGTGTCATTTGTACGTCTGAATTGCTAATAATGGACTGTCATTTAGATGAGAGAATTAGAAGTTGGATTTATAGTGATTATTGTGATTCCACTCATTACAGTAGTTAATGGGAAATGGCTCAGAATGTCCGGTAGGCGTAGCAGCGCAGTCAGATAGCAGGATGAGACTGGATGAGTGGCGTTAGTCAGACTGATTTTAGCTGTCTGTCTTGGTTCAGTTATGTTACACGAGTGTTCATCAGGCGCTGTTCAGCCTGTCTTCCAGTCTCAGTTACAACAGCTGTGTTCCGTCTCACCATCTAATTTCACTGTGAACCGTTTCGGGCATTTGGCTGTCAATGTTTTTAATAAATAATATAGGATACAAATGTGTCAGAACATAAATTAATTTCCCTTGCATTAAAAATTATTAACACAAACTATATATGCCGCCTGTTATCACAGTTATTTAATCGTTATTTAAACTGGTAAGACGCTTAACAACCAATGCCCGTGTTCCACACGTCAAGACTTGTTGTAAGTCTTTTTCCATGCCATTCTATGGTGCTCTACCATGCCATTCTATGGTGCTCTACCATGCCATTCTATGGTGCTCTACCATGCCATTCTATGGTGCTCTACACTCCATTCTTTAGGCATTTTACTGTCACTTATTTATTTTGATCTATTTTTATATTTGTATTTGTATCTATTTTATCTTACATTTGTGTTCTATGCTTTCCACGTTTTGGAGTGGGGCTATTCGTGTGTAAAACAATTTCATTAGCGATAATAAACTTTTTCTGAATATAAATATCAGTGAAAGTTTGACTGCAACCAGGTGATATGGTGAGATGAGATAAAAGAGCATTCAGGCCACAAATGAGAAAACAGCGTTCTTGCTACAAAAAACATAGGTTGATTTGGACTTTAAAGAGGGATGTCATGCAGAAAAGTGCCCACTGTCAAGCATAATGATGGACTTGCAGGGTTCAACATTAATGATGGCCTGATGGCCCGGGGCCAGTGAGAACAAATGTTGGGGCAGTAAACAAAGATAGTCACTTTCCCAGTTCGGGCCAGTTCTGGATTTTGCCATTTAAATTAATAGTCTCTTATTAAAATGTTTGCCCATCATATTTGTCCCTCCCCTTTAATTTTAATTTTAAAATTTTAGCTTATCTCAATTTAAAATCCATGGCTTTCATATGCAGTTTTTCCACTTCTCAACAACACGAAGCCTTATGAATTTAATATACACTTTATTGAGGTGGACTTGAAGCTGCAAAACAGATGAATACACTCAGTCTATTTTTGAAAGATCACACAGGGGAAGCAATCACCCAGGGACTGAAGGACTCACTCACCTCCCGGGATCTGACTATATATAGCTAAGCCACAAACTGGATGGACACAACTACAGTGTTTGGCCATAGACAACACCTGGCAATAGGTACGGTATATAGATATAAGCAAGTTGACAAAGTTATTTATCATGACAGTTATTAAAAAGAAAAAAGTAAATGTACAATATGTAGTTTTTGGCTGCTAGGGGTCTCTCAATCAAAACAATAGCAAAAGATGTACTTGGATGACGTCGGGTATTAGCGTGGGATCATGGGTTTTGTTGTCGTCGCCAATGACAACCTTCCAATCTAGCGTCTCCGGAAGAAAAAATGTTAACTGACAAAGTAATGTATTGTTAAAAATATTATAATTTTTTTCATGTTATATGTGGTGGTTCCCTGGAACTTAGAGCAACTAGCGCAGTCAAAGTTTATATGACGCCATTGAAGGAAGACAAAATGAAACGTCCCGTGTCTTCAAATTATATTACAAATTTCTCTAGGTTTGAAAGTTGGTGGAAACATTTAGGATAAGGTAAGTACACAACTAAGAAATATATATAATATAGGTATAGTGATGTTTGCTTTTTTAATGCAAAGTACGTCTTTTGTAATTGTTTTAGAAAACTACAGAATGTACCTTTAAGTAAATTTACTATTATTATCATGAATACAACTCAGATGCAGTTGTTGTGTAAACTAATGTCATTAATGTAACAGTGGTTATTTTAACAGCATTTCAATCATTTTTGTTTTTTACAGTATAATTCTGGACAACAGGTCTTCTGTGGTTGGACAAGGTGATCTGAATGTTCTCATGATGGAAATAGTATGTTGCCTGAATAGGCCTATTCTATGTTGCTGGATAAAATAATCTTAAATACACTCATTATATTTAATACTTCGAAATCCTTTGAATTCCATGAAAAAGTGGTTCAAATCAGTTTGATACACTTGTATATTATTCTACATAGTTCAAAGGACCCAAAAGGAAATTACTTATTTTTATTTCCGTTATTGCAATACCATTAGAGAAATCAAATAATACTTGGGGCAACCAAGTCGCAACCAAGTTGCTGCATTGCAGGACAGTATACGTCACGATGGTCATGGGTTCGAGCCTTACCATAGGTTCTCTGACTTTCCCCGGGCCTTCTGCACAAGCCAGTGCAATATTGGCATAGCGCTTCCTGGGATTTGGGTTAGATAAATCAGATTATTTATCCTACCACGTCGCTCTCCAGTGTTCAGATTGTGCACCTGTATATTCAATCGCAGAATTATAGTCGGTGAACGTAATCATCCCGTGCATGATCTGACTAAAGGCTTACGTGTTGGGTGAACTGTACAAAGATAATTGACGGCTCAGGCGACATGTGGTTGGGTGAAAAATGTGCACACCCCTCGTCATCCCACAGATCTGTACAAGGAGTTGCGGAGCTGCCGACAAGGCAGAAAATAGAGGGAATTGGGAAGGGAGGAAAATCTGGAAAAATCACAAAGAAAAAAGATGTCAAATTATCTTGACAATATATTTTGTTCAATAGCCTAATCCTTGGACACATGTACTGCAGTAATTGTTGTTCTTTACCAACAAATTGTGTCGGGGTTTCCCCATTTTGGGAAGTGCATAAATAAAAACTAAATGACCAGTTAATGGGAGTTTATAACTAACTAGTTACCATAATGAATAATCTATTCTTTCTATTCATATCATAGACCACTGGTTACTAATGAACTCCCGTTATTGGTCATTTTGTTCATAATCAGGAATTTCCCAAAACTTGTGAACTCAGCTGCACTTAGTAAAGGTAAAGGTGCTTTATTGTCACATACACATACATGTAGTGAAATTCATTCTTTGACACATCCCTCAAGGGGGCAGTGGGCAGCTATTTACAGCCCCCGGGGACCAACTCCAGATCTAAGCCAGTGCTGTCGTCAGGGGCACTGACTGGAGAACCTAACCTGCATGTTTTTTGATGATGGGGGAAACTGGAGCACCCGGAGGAAACCCACGCAGACACGGGGAGAACATGCAAACTTCACACAGAAAGGCCCGGGACAACCGGGGTTCAAACCCAGAACCTTCTTGCAGCGAGGCCACAGTGCTGCTGTTGGTTTTAGGAGGACCTGAGTCCTCGGGCTGTTTATTAGGACTACCAGGCCTGAAGACTCCTAGCTGTCACAAGAATTCCACCTGGATGTGTTGCTGACCTTGTTTCTGTGTACTAACCTCTGCTGTTACTGCCCACCTGGCTTGCTGAGCACAGATCAAAGCCTACTTAATGGACATCTCAGTCCCTTGATTCCCATTAAAAACAGAGCTGGTGAAGACCTCATGTACCTGGACAACTACTCAGATGGATATGGAAGGATTCTACCATAGAAATAGAATGGATAGAAAGGCCTTTGAACTGCTTGGCATGGTCATTCTATTAGTACACAACAAAATGGCGATTGTTATTAGTTGTCATGGTGACAATACGCAAATCAGTTTAATGCAGAAGTAGGCCACTAGATCTTTGCAATGGAATGGTACACATAAAAATGGCTGCTGCTCTGACCATTCTGCTACATTGATTTGAATTGGAATGGCCTTTCTATCCATTCTATTTCTATGGATTCTACATTTCTGTGATTCCTTCTCTTAGCTACTCAAACATAGAAGTCTGTGCTGTTATTTTGGAAAGGCGAAGGTACATAAATGACGAAATACCAGGATGACAGTAATAATTAATACAAACTCTTGATTAAGAAAGAAGATCGGATTGCTCTCATGTTTTGAGCTATGATCAAAATTATGAAAAATGTGACATTTAAATTTTTCACAGACTTGTTATGCTGTACCCAGGGGTCCTATAACTCTGTGTGGACTGTGTTGATTTGTCCACGTGGCTCTCCTCTGACCCTTTCCCGTCTCCCAGTGTCCCTGCCTGGCAGGGTTTGGTACAATGCCAACAATAGTATCTCTGTTTTTACTTATCCCCAAAGACAGTCTTTCTCTGCTTGCTATTATTATTCACAGCGGCAACCAAACAAAGAGTAATGGGGCTCTAATGCAGCACAATCAAAATGAATTATACTCAGAGCTGGTCTGCCGCCGCTGTTGTTCTGATGTCTCCTAGCAAAACTCCCTTTCATTAATCAACAATAGACACCCTTTTTTTCTTCTCTTCATACCGCCATTTATTTCAAGTCTACTGTTGTGATAGATACTGCGAAATGGGACTGGCTGATGTCGGAGAACCATATTTACAGGTGATCCAGCTCTCTGAGGATTATTAGGTGTGTCTGTGTGGGGCACTGCATGCTTATTTATTTTCCATGTAGCCAGGGGAATTTTATGAATATTCGTCCTTGTAGCTCAGTATTTCTTTACGTTATTATAGCCCTTTGCCCGACGTCCCCTCTACAGCAAACAAGGGAAATAACAGCAATAAATTATGTTTATTTTCATCTGCTTCTCTTTCCCCTCTGATAAAGGCTGACATGTTATTTCAGTAGTTTCCTTTGAATAATAGAGAGAGGGAGAGAGGGGACGAACAGTGGTTTTCATTGACCAGTATCAAAAAAAGATCTATGTGTGAATTATAAATAACTTCGATTAAAATATCAGACGAATGTTTTTCTAAGTAGTCTTATAGTCCGGGGTTTAATAGTGTTTACCAATCTATTTTATCGCCATTGACAGAAAATGTAAAGTAGTGTGAATTTCACACAACCACACACAGAGGAAATGTTTGTTGTTAAACCATAGTAAGAAGATCCAAAGAAAATAAACCTTGCTCTTGGATATTTACATATTTATGCTTGTATACATAATTTGGTGGGCATTATAAAGGTATTTTTTAAATCTATAGATATCTTGTAATAAAACAGGAAGTGAGCCTAGCTCAAATCATCTGCTCTTAAGCCCAGGCTGCTCCTCACTGCCATACAAGTATGTTGATTAAAAAATATGCTATCTGTGGTTATGAACCTAGTGTGTTACATTACATCAAATTTGCTGGATCAGCTCTCAAAAATTTGCATGCACTTACAGAAAACAAGGCACGACATAGGTAACTGAGCTACCTTGAAAAGACTCTGAATCAGCCCTATCCAACTCTGGTCTTCAAAGTCAGTTCCACTTCGTTTTTCCATTACAATTCTCTGATCTGGTACACTAGGTGGGTGAAATTAATGATCAGATAGAACATTAAACCAGCAGGCTCCTGGCCATCTTGTGGGACGGCTGACAACAGGTCGCTGGAGAGGCAACATCAAGACTACCCCCAAAAAGGGAATGGTTTTGCAGGTGGTTACAGATATTTGCTCCCTCCCCATCCTGACTAATTTCTCTCTAGTTCTGTTTTTTTTCTTCTGTTTTGATAGTGTCCTTGTCATTACTGGTAGCATGAGGCATAACCTGCATTCCATTCAGGTTGGCCAGGTAATCCAGCTCCTCCAGGATGGCAAATCCATATGTGCCATCGCAAGAAGGTTTGCTGTGTAGCTCCAGCAGTGGAGCAGCAGCAGTATGCACTGAGGATATAGCAGCAGGTAGTTCCAATGGCTTGACCGCAGCAGTATGTAGCTCTGAAAGCTGGGCTGCTGTGGACACTGGCTGTAGCTGAGCTGCTGTGTACACTGGCTGTAGCTGAGCTGCTGTGGACACTGGCTGT
>JACXGM010024946.1:0-15512 GCA_016801145.1 Umbra pygmaea | reverse complement strand
TGAGAGTGTGTGTGTGAGAGTGTGTGTGTGAGAGTGTGTGTGTGAGAGTGTGTGTGTGAGAGTGTGTGTGTGAGAGTGTGTGAGTGAGAGTGTGTGAGTGAGAGTGTGTGAGTGAGAGTGTGTGAGTGAGAGTGTGTGAGTGAGAGTGTGTGAGTGAGAGTGTGTGAGTGAGAGTGTGTGAGTGAGAGTGTGTGAGTGAGAGTGTGTGAGAGAGAGTGAGAGAATCCATGCATGTCTATCCTCACATATCTATGAGAGACCGTATAGACGATAATTCATACTTGGTCTCACATACAACACCATAACCTCACATATATACCATTATACTCTCGCATATATACCATTAAACTCTCACATACAGGTCCTTCTCAAAAAATTAGCATATTGTGATAAAGTTAATTATTTTCCATAATGTAATGATAAAAATTTAAGTTTCATATATTTTAGATTCATTGCACACCAACTGAAATATTTCAGGTCATTTATTGTTTTAGTACTGATGATTTTGGCATACAGCTCATGAAAACCCCAAATTCCTATCTCAAAGAATTAGCATATTTCATCTGACCAATAAAATAAGTGTTTGTAATACAAAAAAAAGAAAAAGTCAACCTTCAAATAGTTATGTTCAGTTATGCACTTAATACTTGGTCGGGAATCCTTTTGCAGAAATGACTGCTTCAATGTGGCGTGGCATGGAGGCAATCAGCCTGTGGCACTGTTGAGGTGTGATGGAGGCCCAGGATGCTTCGATAGTGGCCTTAAGCTCATCCAGAGTGTTGGGTCTTGCGTCACTCAACTTCCTCTTCACAATATCCCACAGATTCTCTATGGGGTTCAGGTCAGGAGAGTTGGCAGGCCAATTTAGCACAGTAATACCATGGTCAGTAAATCATTTACCAGTGGTTTTGGCACTGTGAGCAGGTGCCAGGTCGTGCTGAAAAATGAAATCTTCATCTCCATGAAGCTTTTCAGCAGATGGAAGCATGAAATGCTCCAAAATCTCCTGATAGCTAGCTGCATGGACCCTGCCCTTGATAAAACACAGTGGACCAACACCAGCAGCTGACATGGCACCCCAGACCATCACTGACTGTGGGTACTTGACACTGGACTTCAGGCATTTTGGCATTTCCTTCTCCCCAGTCTTTCTCCAGACTCTGGCACCTTGATTTCCGAATGACATGCAAAATGTATTGTTGTTTTGTTGTGCTGCTTCTCTGTAGCCCAGGTCAGGCGCTTCTGCCGCTGTTTCTGGTTCAAAAGTGGCTTGACCTGGGGAATGCGGCACCTGTAGCCCATTTCCTGCACAGGCCTGTGCACGGTGGCTCTGGATGTTTGTACTCCAGACTCAGTCCACTGCTTCCGCAGGTCATCCAATGTCTGGAATCGGTCCTTCTCCACAATCTTCCTCAGGGTCCGGTCACCTCTTGTCGTTGTGCAGTGTTTTTTGCCACACTTTTTCCTTCCCACAGACTTCCCACTGAGGTGCCTTGATTTGATACAGCACTCTGGGAACAGCCTATTTGTTCAGAAATTTCTTTCTGAACGAAAGCAACTGGGAATTCAATTGCAGACTGTGGTCTTCACTACTGAGCCAGTGTGCTGTGACTCCTAGAAATCCTCTCATCCTACGATCTGACCATATGCCTACCATCACTGACACGTTGTCTACCTTGGCCAAGTCACTTTTTAACTTTGTTCGCTTTTCTTCCACAACATCGTCTAGCTTTGACGTAATTGTTCTTTGACTTACAGGGGAGTACTTGCTGTCGATTATTGATAAAAAGTGATTGAAGCTTTTGTGCTCAATGATTGACAATGGCATGTTGCAATTGATAATGAGGTCTGAAAGTATTGAGTTTGTAATGGCTATTTGCATGGGGTGGTTGGTGTTGTACAGTGGGACAGTCCTGGATTGAATAAATTGGGAGATTGGAGGCTGATCCAAGTCATATGTTGCCTTGGTGTGGACAGACGTTTCGTATCTAAAAAGTAAACAGGGAAGAGAAGCAAAAATAGAATTAGACCATATATTCATTGCATAGTTTAGCAATAAATATTTGTAATTTTAAATAAAACATTTTGAAATTTAACAGTTTCAAACTGGTATTCATGTCTATATAAGTAGTAATTATTTTTGCACTAACAATATCTTAGTTGCACTGTACCTTTATTGTTGTAAGTCACTTTGGATAAGTGTCAACTAAATTCTTGAAATGCAATGTTTAGGCTTAGCTTTCATGCACCAGAGCTGTGCTGGTAGGCAGTTCATAATTCCTAGCTACTATGTTAAGGTTTTAGGACTCTTAATGCTATGTATATTAATTATACTTCAGTCTATTATATGAAGCAAAAAATGTCCTGTCTGGATTTCTGACAGTTTACTTACTGGCTGTTGTTACTAGCTAGCTACTACTACTATAACTTATGGGATAGTGATGTGTTTTAAATGTAAGGAGGAAGAGAGAGCGCGCAGCTTACTTTAGATTGCCAACGTTTTTGCTAGCGTATAAATCAGCATAATACTTAGATAACAAAATGTTTCACATTGCCCTTTAACATATTTTAGTTCAATTTCCTGATCACTAAAAAGTATAATCATCTATCAGACTAAACGTTACTTCTGAAGTAACTAGTTCAGAATTTCTGATTAGCCATTATGGTAGCGTTAGCTAAAAAGATTATGCTGACTTCATTGCTTACCTTTCCTTGTGGGATTTGAAGTGTCTGATGAAATTCGACGTGTGGGTGGTTGTGTTGGAAATCTTTGCACTGCAGACCTTGCAAACTGCCGTTTGTTTCTTCTTTGCCTGGTCAGATGTGTAATCCTTATAGCCAAACTTTATTATTTTCGGTGCAGAATAGGGATGCTCATATTGACCGTTTAACCATTCAAAAAGTAAAACATTTTACCGATTAATACTATCAGTTAAACGGTTTAGAAGTTTTTTGTTATTTTTTACCTATATATAGCCTATATTTGTTAAATCACGTGGCGCGTTGACACGCGCAACCCGAGCCTGGCACTTCGTTTTGAATGATGGGGAGATATAGGTAATCAGGAGCGAAATATACTGGCTGCCTGTTTTGCGTCTGCAATGCATTCTCCATTTAAAATTACAACCCTTGGACATTTATGATGACTGTGATATTAACTCTCGCTTTCATTTTGTCATGTAGCTACAGAAACGTATAACACTATAGTATTGGGAAGCATAAATATTATTTCATCGGCTATAATTCATCATGCTCCTGTACATATATATATATATATATATACAGGAGCATGATGCATTCTAGCCGTCAAAATAATGTTACCTTAAAAACAACACACACAGTGATTGACAACACGCACTTTATTTTCTGAGAGGACCGTAATGGTCAATTGAATGGGTGCACTCGGCAGATATTGTATATTAACATAACATAGCAAGCGTTATCAACATTTTGTTTTGTATTAATGAAATATAGCCCTTATTTGCAGTAGGCCTCCTGTAGGCAACAACCTTGTCCCAAATTGTCACCCCGACTGTTTTCATTCTATAATTTGACAACTCAGTAAACATAGCATCAAGGCTACTTTCCTTTGATTGACAACAGAAAGTGAAAACATCTGCGACAAATTTTCTGCAACGATATTTTGGTTGGTGTGGACTTTACGCCATTGTAGCTAAGTTGAACCTTTAGTCTCTGTGGTGAAACCAAACATCGACAAAGCTTTAGTATAAAACTTACTAGTTTCAACGTATCGTTTAGTTTGGACTTTGCCCCCGAGTGAACTTATACGCACAGCTTATTAAAATAAATCTGTGAAAAAAAGTTTGTATATTTAACGGGTCACAGACACTCATCAATTTTACTTTTTATTTAAAGCCAATGAATTGAATCTTATCAGTTACGGTTAATAATCGGATAACGAGTTGCGGTTGTCGGTCAGGAAAATTACCCGAAATGAGCATCCCTAGTGCAGAAGGATCCATGACGTTAGTGACAAGCGGTAGCGACATACAGTCTTGTTTACTGCAGGTCTCTGTCTTTCAATGGGTTCCCGTGGATGCAACAGCACCCAATCAGATCACCTAATCAGATTTTCTCATCTGGATTTTCTACAATCGTAAAGTTAACTCCCCCTCAATATCAGAAATAAATAGAAAGTCAAGTCATTTCAAGTAATTTGACTCAAGTCTAGGTAAAGTCTCAAGTCATGAATATCAAGTCAAAGTTAAGTTAAGTCTTTTATGAATATTTATCAAGCAAGTCTCAAGTCCAGGATGGCACATCAATGCGAGCTGTGGCAAGAAGGTTTGCTGTGTCTGTCAGCGTAGTGTCCAGAGCATGGAGGCTTTACCAGGAGACAAGCCGGTACATCAGGAGACATGGAGGAGGTGTACGAGGGCAACAACCCAGCAGGAGGACCGCTAGCTCCGCCCTGCTAAATGACCTCCAGCAGACCACAAATGTGCATGTGTCCACTCAAACGGTCAGAAACAGACTCCATGAGGGTGGTATGAGGGCCCAACGTCCACAGGTGGGGATTGTGCTTACAGCCCAACACTGTGCATGACGTTTGGCATTTGCCAGAGAACACCAATATTGGCAAATTCACCACTGGCGCCCTGTGCTCTTCACAGATGAAAGGAGCTTCACACTGATTACATGTGACAGACGTGACAGAGTCTGGAGACGACGTGGACAATGTTCTGCTGCCTGCAACATCCTCCAGCATGACCGGTTTGGCGGTGGGTCAGTAATGGTGTGGAGTGGCATTTCTTTGGGGGGCCGCACAGCCCTCCATGTGCTCGCCAGAGGTAACCTGACTGCCATTAGGTACCGAGATGAGATCCTCAGACCCCTTGTGAGACCATATGCTGGTGCATTTGGCCCTGGGTTCCTCCTAATGCAAGACAATGCTAGACCTCATGTGGCTGGAGTGTTTCAGCAGTTCCTGCAAGAGGAAGGCATTGATGCTATGAACTGGCCCGCCCATTCCTTAGACCTGAATCCGACTGAGCACATCTGGGACATCATGTCTGTCTCCCTCCACCAACGCCACGTTGCACCACAGACTGTCCAGGAGTTGATGGATGCTTTAGTCAAGGTCTGGGAGAACATCCCTCAGGAGACCATCCGCCACCTCATCAGGAGCATGCCCTGGCATTGTAGGGAGGTCCTATGGCCACGTGGAAGCCACACACACTATTGAGCTTCATTTTGACCTGTTTTAAGGACATTGCATCAAAGTTGGATTAGCCTGTAGTGTGGTTTTTATTCTTTTTTCACATTTTGAGTGTGACTCCATATCCAGACCTCCATGGGTTGATAAATTTGATTTCCATTGATATTTTTTGTGTGATTTTTTTGTTAGCACATTCAACTATGTAAAGACGAAAGTATTTCATACGATTAGTTAATTCAATCAGATCTAGGATGTGTTATCTTAGTGTGCCCTTCATTTTTTTGAGCAGTGTAAAAAATTGGGAAGTGCAAGCCCTCCATTAAATTTACATCTCTGAATTTTCCCACCCCAAATGAAATGGGTGACCACCTGATTGATTGCTTTGAAAAAAGACATTGGCAAAAACAGGGGTATTGAGTGAAAGAAATACAAACATGTAGGCAAACTATTCATTTTAAGAGCATTGATCTCTCTTATAAGAGACAGGTAAATTACCCCATCTCTTAAAATCTGCCTTCAATTGAGCAAGAAGGGGGGAAAAATTGCTGAAATGCTAGTTGAAAAATTAAAAATGTATTAGCACCTTTTTTAGGATTATGTATTTTTTGGTAAGTGAAAATGGTCTATGACATGCTCATTTAGCGTACTTTGGTAGCCGATTATAATGTCTAACCCAAAAGTACGAGTAAAAATTGTGGATTAATAACCGAGATAGATTACAGCCTTTTTTAAAAATGACACTCAACATTGAGAAAAGCATGTATAATCTTGCTGTTGTACATGGAGGACGAGCACTAACAACCAGCTGCAACAGCCAAGGTTTGTAGAGTGGATTTTGAGAAGCAAGCAGGCTTGTGAGTGATATCGGCAGATGTGTCATACAAACAAGGGCGTGCAGAGAAAATGCATGCCAAAATGATTGTTGCGTGGCTAAGTAAAAGTTTAAGCATCTGTGATGCATTGCCTCAATCGGTCTGACCCTGGCGTGACTTGCTCTGCAAAACTTGCCGACATGGTTTGCAGAGAATGTTTATCTGTGCGTTTTCTGACTTTTTTTTCTGAACCACTGCCATATTACTGATGTGGTAATTCCTTTTTTGTCACAATTTCTTCATTTTCCTCTGTCAAATTGCTTTTGCTATCAATTCCACTCATCACTCATCCATTAATTCAACACAGGTTGTCAGTGATGTGCCTGAGCAGTGTGGGCATGTACCTGAATGTGCATTCAGTGTTGTTGGCTGCTGTTGTTTGCATTAAATGAAGGTTAGCGATGTTGTAGTTTGTGGAACTTTTAACTACAAAAACATATGAATCTATTGAAAATATTACATATGTTTATCATCAATACCGTTTTTTTATCATGATAAGTATTGATATTGATTTATCGCCCAGCCATAGCTTCCCCCATTACTATGTAAAGTGAATAAATTAACTCATAAATACATAGGGCCCTATTTTAACGATCTGAAATGCAAGTATCAAACACGAAACGCAAGTGACATTGTGGGAGGGTCCCGGGCGCTGTTGCTATTTTACCAGCAGGATAAATTACTCTTGCACCCAACGCAAATCTAAAATGGGTAGGTCTGAAGTAGCTTCATTAGTCATAGGTGTGGTTTGGGCGTAACGTGCAATAAACCAATCAGAGCGTCATCTCACATTCCCTTGAAGAGCAGGCACGCTTGTTTCCTGGTGGATTGCTATTATAACGGTGGATTGCTATTGATTTTTCTTTTCACAAAATGTAAAAAATAAATGTCACAAGACGTACTTTCCGATGTTTTCGGCTCACTCTCACTGAATCACGAGGTTATGAATGCATGGTAATATTTTTGCAATTTAGTCTAACATTAGAGCGAGATTACTTTGCTTATCTCACTCTTCTGTGTAATCTCTCCTTTCCCATTCTGACTGCAACTTGGGCATTTGGGTTAAGTGGCAAGCGACGGCACATGCATTTCAACATCACGTCTCCTTAAGTCCTCAGATATTTCCTCATTTATGTCATCAACACATCCATAATTAATTTGCGAAGACATGGGTGATTTTACTATTAGCATCGCAAATTACTTGTATGTTGATTGAATGGGTTCCCTTACGGTTGATGTATATCAGTGCGAATTATTCATTTAGAATAATTTGGGAAAATGTGTGTACACCAGATGTATGCCTATTTTTCAGTTTTTTCACATCTTCGGACACCACAGTGATTTCCATTGTGTGGTAATATTTTTCCTTCTAATTATATATCGCAATAATGGGAACTGTTGCATTTGTGTCGATGAGAGGAGCAATAATGTGTATGCGCATTGTGCACACGCTACATTATGGCCAAGCAGCATGCGCCCTTAAAATAGCATCTGAAAAACACGCCACTGACTTTTAACCAGGTTTTTCCTGGTCAGTGGCAGAATTGTTTTTGGGAACTGCAAGATAGCAACAGGGAATGTTTGCTCTGGAAGACACCTCTTCTTTTCGCTGAACCGCCCAACGAACGCAAGTTCATTCCCTAATTTACTGACACGCGTCTGTGGAGGGAAAATTCCCATATGCGTTGGGTGCAAGATAGGAATGATACATGCGTTGGTGTAAAAAGTCAATTGCGCTGGGTGTACGATAGGGCCAATAGAGTCCTTGCTCAGTTCATGTGAATGCCAGACCTCACTGGGCTGGGCTTTACAGGTGCCTATTGTCCTTATTATATTAACAACAAACTAACTATAACAGAACAAAGTTTCTGGCTGTTACGCACTGACAATAATTGTTATCATTTTGTCACAGCCCATAGCTGGCTGTGTTTGTTAAGGGGACCTGTGTCAGGGACCTTTGTGTCATCTGCTGGATTTCTGGTACATTACATTCATATCCTCATCTCGGACTGTTTAAACATCTCTATGCATGCACACACAATGATCTGCTCACCGGTTCTCCATGTGCTAATCATTGCCTCTGTACAACCTTTGTTGTTCCCTGGGTGTGTCATTGCGTCATTGTATGAATGTTTTGGTGAGAGTACAGTATGTTTGCGTGTTCCCCTTTTTTGAGACTTAAGTGATTTCCAGAAAGCTATTACCTAGCTGTGTAATGCCTGTGTGTGAAATTACCAGGAGCTTCAGACAAAGAGAGGATATGCCAGAGACATTTGTTCTGTATTGTAAGTAAGCAATTCTGCAGGTACCTTCTCCTCAGTTTTATTTTTTTACAGGCTTTACTTTGGGCATTACTGTTGCCCGTTTCATTGAGTGCTGAACTTGGAATAGCACGTTATATTTTGATGCATTCTTCATAAAAATAAAACACAACTTCCTGCATTCTGACTCCCTTCCTCCACACAATCAATCACATACTACCCATCGGCGTAATACTTTATCAGACTGAAGGCTCAAAAATCCTGAATAAGCTTAAAAATCCTGAACAAGCAAGTAAAAAAGTTATGTAAAGTAATTGCGACTTTAATTTTCCAAGGAGACTGCCCAGTCTTTTTGTTTTTGCTGACTCCGGGCTGACTGAAGGCTGTCCATCACCTTCTTCCTCTTTTCTTGGGTGATCCATTAGTTTGCAGAGTGCTGTACTCTCCACCCCCAGCTGTGATCAAGTCTGGGCAAGCTCAGCACCAAGGTGCTCATCATTATTTGTGGTGCATCATTGTCATACTTAGACGCTGTTCCATAATGCCACTTTTGATGTCCGATGTCATCTGGTAATAATTTTTTCCCTCCAGCAGAACATCTTCTTTCAGCACATACTGCATGGGCAAGAGGGACGAAACAGTGACATAATTCTCCCCTGAGAGAATGTCAGTTATGTCCTCAACAGGCTTCAGCCCATAATTTACAGCCTCTATAGGACATATTATGTCCTGCAATTGTAGAAGGGGTGACGGCTACTGTCGTTGGCAAACACTCTTTTAATAGCTTGCCCCTGTTCCACTTTCCTCTCTGCCATTTTCTGCTTTGATCCCAAAGAGTCAGACAATCCTGAAAACATTTATTATCCATAAACAGAGAAAGTTCTTACCTCACTGGGGCCTTAAGCAAAGTTCTGGGGTCCTCCTATGTGACCAATGTGCCATGTAAACTGTGTGCCATTGCCACACAGTCACACCTGACACCCCAGTGCTCCCACTACAATTAAAACAGCTTGCTCAATCTGTCAGTTTATGAATAGTTAGGCCTATACAGAAAAGAAAACATAATAGAGTATTATATGTATGTAAACATACACCTATATGCTATGGCCGCAGCAATATTTATTAGATTGTAAAATAAAACCTATGCAGCATGTGTGACTCACTTTGGCTATACATTGTAAACATATGCCCATAGGCTACAGCTGGAGCTATGTCTTAAAATAGTAAAAAAAAACAATACAGCTATGTGATTAGTTTTAGCTATACAATGTAAACATAAATATAAACCTATAGGCTATGGTTGCAGCTTTTTGTCTCAAAATAATAAAATAAAACCTAAACAGCTGTGTGATTAACTTTGGTTTCCTCTGCAGCCTGGGCATTTTTGCATTAATATGGGAACCAGTCTATCTGGACTGTCTGGAAGAAATTGAGAAAGTGTGTTACATAGTTAGTTAAGCCATCATTTACACAAATGCACTTCAGCCATAACAATCTGAAAGGTTACTAAGTGTGTAAATATTTAAATGTTTAATTAAAATCATACCATCATAATATTCCTATTATTTACTTTTTTGAGACAAAATTATCAATTATGTCATCATCATGATTTATGCCCTCGATGGGCAGACCTCTCAAATGTTCCTGTGACAGGAAAGACCTCAGGTAGCTTTTCAGGAGATTTAATTCTGAAAGTAGCTGAAGCTAATGTTACAGGTACTGTGACTCATCTATTAGTGTCTGAGCTGATTGTATCTGATGCTGGCTGTTCTGGGTTTGTGTTAGTATTTGTTGATACCAGCTGTACTGGATCTGTGTTAGTACTGGCTGAGGCTGGATTAGAATTAGAATTAGAAAAACTTTATTGTCTATCACTAATGATAGAAACTTTTCTATGGTTAAAAAACTCTTATTCAATCTAGTTAACAAACCACACAATTCAACAATACATACACATCAACAATCAACATAAACATACACTCACCTAAAGGATTATTAGGAACACCCGTTCGATTTCTCCTTAATGAAATGATCTACTCAACCAATCACATGGCAGTTGCTTCAATGCATTTAGTGGTGTGGTCCTGGTCAAGACAATCTCCTGACCTCCAAACTGAATGTCAGAATGGGAAAGAAAGGTGATTAAAGCAATTTTGAGCGTGGCATGGTTGTTGGTGCCAGACGGGCCAGTCTGAGTATTTCACAATCTGCTCAGTTACTGGGATTTTCACGCACAACCATTTCTAGGGTTTACAAAGAATAGTGTGAAAAGGGAAAACATCCGGTGTGCGGTAGTCCTGTGGGCGAAAATGCCTTGTTGATGCTAGAGGTCAGAGGAGAATGGCCAGACTGCTTCAAGCTGATAGAAGGGCAACTTTGACTGAAATAACCACTCGTTACAACAGAGGTATGCAGCAAAGCATTTGTGAAGCCACAACATGCACAACCTTGAGGCGGATGGGCTACAACAACACTCATCTCCACTACAAATAGGAAAAAGAGGCTACAATTTGCAAGAGCACACCAAAATTGGACAGTTGAAGACTGGAAAAATTTGCCTGGTCTGATGAATCTCGATTTCTGTTGAGATATTTGGATGGTAGAGTCAGAATTTGGCGTAAACAGAATGAGAACATGGATCCATCATGCCTTGTTACCACTGTGCAGGTTGGTGGTGGTGGTGTAATGGTTTGGGCGATGTTTTCTTGGCACACTTTAGGCACCTTTGGGCATTGTTTAAATGCCACGGCCTACCTGAGCATTGTTTCTGACCATGTCTATGCCTTTATGGCCACCATGTACCCATCCTCTGATGGCTACTTCCAGCAGGATAATGCACCATGTCACAAAGCTCGAATCATTTCAAATTGTTTTTTTGAACATAACAATGTGTTCACTGTACTAAAATGGCCCCCACAGTCACCAGAACTCAACCCAATAGAGCATCTTTGGGATGTGGTGGAACAGGAGCTTTGTGCCCTAGATGTGTATCCCACAAATCTCCATCAACTGCAAGATGCTATCCTATTAATATGGGCCAACATTTCTAAAGAATGCTTTCAGCACCTTGTTAAATCAATGCCACGTAGAATTAAGGCAGTTCTGAAGGTGAAAGGGGGTCAAACACAGTATTAGTATGGTGTTCCTAATAATCCTTTAGGTGAGTGTACATTCCATTTTAACCAGTCATCTTAATGGAAACTACAATTGTGCACAATTCTACAACCCACACACACTCACTTGACCTTATTTAAAATAGTTACTGCATTGGGCACAAACAAATTCCTGTAAGATATCTTCCTAGCTAAGGGAGTTCTGAACCGGCAACCTGATGGAAGTAAATGAAAAAATTCATAAAGAGGGTGTGTGGAGTCTGTAATGATAAAGGCTGCTTTCCTCTTTACTGCCGTATTATACAGGTCTGATAGGTGAAGTTGCGAGACCCCAGTAATCTTTGATGCCTGCTTAATGATTCTTAATAATTTGTTATTTTTTTTGGCTGCAAGTAAGCTATACCAAGAGACTATATTACATGTCATGACTGATTCCACAAGTGACCGATACACTGCTGTCATTATGTCCTGTCTAACATTAATACCCCTCAGTCGTCTCAGAAGAAATAAATGCTGGTTAGCCTTTTTGCAGACACATTTCACATGTGTGGATGTGGATCAACTGAATATGTCCATGTACTGGCATCTCCTCTGCTGAGACACTTGAGCATAGCATCTGTAAATTATAGATAACAATACTATTATAAATATTGTCAGCTGCATCCATTCAAACTGGCTCGCTGAGATTCCCTTTTATACATTTTCACATAAAATACTATTTATACTATGGTTTGGCTAAATACTTGATGTTTATTATTTACTGAGAGATGTGCATCCATATTGCCCCAGTATGCCCAGGTAATCAACATTTGAAATTCAATATATAAATCAATAGTCAATAGGCAATGTGAATCCATTGCTTTCCATCTTGCATTAGTCCAGTGATTTACCCCACTAGGCCACGCGGACCCCAGAGATGTAACTAAATCTGATTGAGGTTAGATAATTATTGTCTAGTTTTAAAATTGTGTGCCTATGAGGAGTGCCATCATACCCAAAAGATGTTCCTGCTGGAAACCACAAGTTTAATTTTGTGCACACTCATATGAATGCATGATCACACGCAATGCAGTTATCATTTCTGAGCTACGGTATATATACACCTTTGCCCTTGGCATTTATCAAACGTGATAAATACACTGCTCAAACAAATGAAGGGAACACTCAAATCACACATCGGGTCTCGATGAATGAAACATATTAAAGATAAAAAAATCTTTACCGTACACTCTGTAATTCGTTGACATTAAACTGTTTGTAACAGTCAATGCAAACCAGAATCACCAACCAATCAAACCAACCAATTCAAACTTATACCAGAAATCTAAGTAAACAATTGAAATCACAGGGTTTACCAACTTGCATGAATTTCATCATGTCAACTCATAATGGAACTCAGTAGTGTATGGCCCTCACATCCCTGTATCCACTCCCGACAACCTCTAGGCATGGCCGGGCATTGTCCTGCACCAGGGAGAAAACCAGGCCCCACTGCACAAGCGTAAGGTCTGACAATGGATCTGATGGTTTCATCCCGGTACCTAACAAGATTCAAGATTATTACATTTCTTAACTGTATGACTGACTGTTGGCAGCTACTACATATTTATCACACAACTAAACTAAATAGCCAACCATGTCAATAGAGTTTGCAGCCTCCAGTTTGTTTGTAGAGATTAAGCAATAAATAAAATAAGCACAAACAGTGCGGTCTATGATTGTGAATGTGAATGTTTCTGAATTATGTTTGAATGCTATTACTAAATTGGGAAATGAGACACTGGATCAGATAACAAGGTTGAAATATTTTAGGTGAAAACTTCAAAGGCATTTCATTACTGTCCTCTACTGGGCCTGGCATGAGATTTAACTCCGCAAGTGGGCATCCAAAATGACAAAGAGGGCACAGGTTTTTCAGCTTGATTCAACACAGTATGAATAATGTTGACAGTATGTAATGGATACTAATCAATTGTAACTTACACTAACACAACACATTAAATTGCAGCCACGACCTCACCACAATTAAAAAGGTTAGTTTACTGCTTTGCAACATTGACAATTAATAATACTCTACTCAAAACAAAGCTACATGCAGTAGACTACCATCATGTGAGAAGAAAAAAGGTTTATAATGTCCATCACTATAGCTTATGTCGCTACCTCCTTAACTACTGCTCAGAACCTACCCACCTTCATCAATTTAATGCAAAGCACATATTCTATCATAACAACCTCAATAAATTAGATGCTAAATTATAAACCAAACATTTCAGATGTGATCACACCACATTACCATGCCAAGCCATTTTCCAACCATTTCCAAAAGCATGTCAATAACAATAATGCAACACCGATGAGGCTGACTTTTCTTACTGGACACATCTTCACTTAGGGTGTCATCAAGCACTATCAAGGCTGAATTAATGATACTCTAAGTACAGTCTGTGTAACTGAAGCCCCCTCTCTGTCACCAGTCAGCAAAAAAACATTGTACCGGTGCCTTCGCTGCAGCTGGGCTGAGCAGCCTCATTAGTCGATGGTCCGGTCAGCCTAAATTAGCCTCAGTTTCTGGCTCTGGCTTCTCCTTTTCCCCGCCACGATTTGAAACTTTGTAATATTCATCATTCAACTGTTTACCTTTATTTTTGGGGATATTTATTTTTTCCAAAAAGATTCACCAAGAATGCATTTGAAAATCTCACTGTATGCAATTGGATAACACTACAACCAATCACCAGTGGGTTTTCGCAGGATCCCCTATGGCTAAGCCCCATATGTTTAGCTAGCAGCAGAGCTAACTGGTAGATTAAACCCTTGCCATATCCGATCGGCAAAATCAGCAAAAACGTCCTTCTTAAAAAGGAACGATTCGAGTGCTGTCTTCTGTTCCTCCTTTAGACAAAAAGCCAAGTCTAACTCATTCATTGTTGCGGCCAAAGCTATTTCAAACAACTGGTGTTCATCCATAGCGATCTTACAATGTTTACTAATGACTTCGAGGTTGCACTGATGTCATCTGTTTAACGCCTCTGGCCCGCTTATAACCGATACACCGATGCGATTGGTTTCAACTCGGCTACAAGGGCATAGTTATAGTTAATGAGCTGCATTACTCTGTGCCAGTGTAACTTGCTGAGCAAATTTAAATTGTGCTCTCGCGAGAAATCTGGATTTCTAGGTAGCTTCAGGTAGCAACCAGCAGCAGAGGTGTTTTTCTATTATCCATGTCCTAAATGTTTTGTTTGTTTTTGCAAGAATGGAGCTATTGTACATGTACTTACTTGACCAGTGGCTAATGCTGACTGTTGCCATGGGCTCGCATGAACTCTCTTGCTCACATTGTCTGATTCAGACGTGGACTCATCACTAGAGATCAATGGATTTGGACGTCCAATTCAAATGAATTGTGATAGTAGGGTGACTGGAAAATCATATATGGGAGGAGTCTGCATCTACATCAATTGCTAATGGTGTTACAATATAACTGTTTGTGAGAAGCTTTGCCTGCCTGATATTGAACTGCTCTCAGTGTCAGTAAGACCTTTTTATCTACCAAGATAGTGTCCAGTCCACAGATATTTATCACGGTCGTTGACATTTACCCTAAGGCAAATGCAAAATTGCGGCAGATAATATATTCTCTGTGACGCAAATGTCTACTGTATCTCAATCACCAGATGCTCCTAATATTATTTGAGGAGATTTTAATCACAAAGTCAAAAGTTGTTTATTTATCATATGCATCGAATAACATACATCATCCTATGCAGAGAAATTCTTTTGACATGGCATGGCGATTCTATGCAGTGGGCTTAAAAACAAGAATTACAACAATATAAGAATTTTAAAATAATAATGACACTAGTAATAATAATAATAAAACGGTATGTACTGAGCAGTGGTCTGGAAAATGTACAACAGTAGAAGTAGTAAATATTATAGATTGGCATGGAAAATTGCTTTTAAAGGTGCATTTGAATTCTGCTACATTAGATGTAGAGAGCATAAAGTGACCAGAGAGTGTTAGTGCTCAACAGACGATTTGCGATCAGTGTCTGTGTTCCATGTTGAGCAGCCGAATGGC
>JACXGM010024945.1:0-15513 GCA_016801145.1 Umbra pygmaea | reverse complement strand
GTTATCGTGCTTTGACGCGGTGAGAATGTGTCAATATTAAACCATAGAACTCTGTACTTCCGGATCGCAGGACAGCAACGTGGCAAGGTGGATAATCTGATTTATCTATCCCAAATACTGGGCAGTGCTATGCCAATTTCCAATGCCTTGTGCTGGAAGCCCGGGCAAAGACATAAAAGCCAGGTTTGAACCACTGACTGTATTGGACCCTCGACTTGTGGTTGATATTAAAAGAGGATGTACTCGAGATCTGAAAGATGAGCCCAGGGAAAGGAACTGATGGTCCAAGGTACTAATGTGTTATGTATGGAGATTCAGGGATATGACAATATAGGCTGCAGGCTAAATACCCAAAAACCAATCTTATAGGATGACATTTCACTGTGTCCTGTTTACTGCTAGGAAAATAAATTGCACATGTATCTTCCCTGGGACATGAAACATCTTTTTATCCCATACTAATGACGTCAATGTTGAAAAAAGATAAGGCTGTTGTAGATTACATAACCGTTTTAAACAAACACTCACCAGCTAATATAATTACACCTATCTAGTATTAGGTAGGACCCTGTTTTGTCTCTTTCCACTTTCACGTTCAACAAGTTGTGCTACACAACACTTCTAGAGTGGTCATTTGAGTATGTGACAAACAAGTGTAAACGAGCATAACAACCCTCTGCTAACCTCTCATTGTGTTTTTAGCCCCAAAACTGAAGCTCACGGGAGGTTCCTTTATCTCAACATTGTAAAATCTAGTTTTAGCCCCAGAATTTACGCTCACGGGAGGTTTGTCCTTCATTTCAATATTGTTAAATCTAGACACTAACGTGTGAATTTCTGAGATGCTGGAACCACCACAACCTTGCAATAGCAATAATGCCACAGTCAGTGGCTTAGATGGCATATCTTCCCTATTCTAAAGTCTGGTCAAAGCATGTATTTTACAATATGTATGCAAGGAGGACCAAACAGGAAGTAATGTATTTTCCAGTAAGTAATTGTAAAAGCAAGTTAGGATGGCTTTAACTTCAGAGGTTCAGCAGCTTGTTTTGAACAGTAGGCCATGATACCCAACTGTAGATGAGAATATTCTGCCTCCGATGCAGCAAGGGTTTAAATCCAGAACACTGCAGAACTAGATATACTACAAAAGTTATAATATGGATATGGATCAGACTCTGGGATTAAAAGTCTAAACATTCTGCAAATGGTGTGGTTTCAAACAGCAAAATTAATCTGTGCAACAATATTTTACTGTCAAAATACAATGGAACAATAAAATAATTTGTCACAACTGAAGACATTAGTAGGCCTTATATCAATAACAAGAAAAAAATACAAGATCTGCAGGCACCCTGTTGACATGGTATACATTGAATGCCTTTTAGAGCAGATTGTGTTCAACTGTAGCATAAGACTACCTGTTTTTTACCCCTGGTTGCACATGTAATTAAGCATGACTCATGTGGAATTTCCTCAGAGCCCTATACAAATGTTCCTTCTCTGTCTATAAACCATTGAGCTTTCAGTTTGACTTAAATCCTCCGTTTACCACCAAACCACCAGATAGGACCTGGGCATCTCAGATCACCAGGCCATGACAATCTCCCACTCTGTCAACAATGCCTGCCAGCCAGGGTTTAGTTAATTTAAAATTACTTATAGAATGACGGGGGTCCACATGGCATAGTGGGTAAAACATTTAAACACAGCTTGCACTGACCAACATAGAGCGTTAGCCACAAAATAATAAAATAATTTGCTGCACTGCATTGAATGACAGATAGGGTCATTTATTTTTTTAATTACAACACGGAGGCACACTACATTCACTTTTGCCATTGATTTTCTACATTACATTTTACCCCAGTATACACAATAGGAGCTTATAACACTAGTAGCGGAACGGAAGTTTGCCCATCTATTAAACCTTCCTTTGAATAGGAATGCAGAAGTGTGAAAAAGGGCCTATTATTAATGAAACATATTTATTTGGTAACATTTAAGTTATTTATATTGTTTACATTTGTAATTTTCTTTATTTGGTAACATTTAAGTTATATATTTTTTAATGCACAGGTGACTTCCACCAAGGCTTGATTGCAGAGGTCCTGGAAGATTCAATGGCCATCACAGTCACCTGATTTGAATCACATTCAGAATCTCTGGCAGGATTTGAAGATGGCGGTTGAAGCACGCAGAACCAAGCATATTACTGGAGGCCACTGCTCATTAGGAATGGGCTAAGAATCCTCAGGAACACTGCCAGCTGCCAGGCTATGCATCTCGTTTGTAGCAGGTCATAACAACAAAAGAGTGCTCTACTAAGTAGTAAAGATGCTTGGCATTAAGGGGTTGAATTATTTTGGAGACTAGAAAAGTCATTATCAGTTGCATTTGCAGTTGGATTTGTGGAAACCACTTGAAGCTTCATTGTGTTGAGCTATATTATTTGCCAATAAACCTGATTTGCAATGGGGGTTGAATAATTTTGATTGTGAGAGTAATAATCCCACACGAGTAGACTAAAGGGTTCCGTGTTGGATAAGCAGTGCGATAAGATTCGGTCGGCTTGGCGCCGTGTGGTTGGATGAACCATCCCTCATCTGCCCAGGGAGGCAGGGTTACAGGGAAATTGGACAAATTGGGATGGGAGAAAAATATCTGAAAATCAATATATATATATATATATATATATATAAATATATTGTGTGGTGCTTTTGGAGTAGTGCATTCGTCTGCATTGCAGTTTTTGTGGATATATTTAGTTGAAATTATTATATTTTCATATTTAAATTCCTTCAATTTCTTATGAAACTAAAATAATTTCAATAAAATATATTTAAAAAAAACTGTAATGTATACTAATGCACTAGTCCAAAAGCACCACACAATTCTGATATACTAGCCACATAAGCTAAATTAAGATTGTGTATTTAAAATTATCCATGCATGATCCAATGCAGCTGTAGGCCTACTTCAGCCTAGAAATGTACTGTGTGGAAAATAGCCTCCTAATGTTAACGAAAGCTGGTGGGTGGTGTGTTTTTCAAAGCATTGATGCACGGGCTACACATTGAAGGCAATATGGTGTGTGTGTGTTTCTTAAAACCACATTCTAATAAAACTGAGTGGGCAACTACAGCTTTTATAGAAAGCGACCCCTGAAAAAGCAACATTGAGTGGAACTCACATTCATTCAGAGAGAACTACCATAGATTGTTAGATTTATCTAGAAAGCATCTCCATGACGTCTATGAATATTGCCACGGTCCAAGAATAGAGTCAGCGTACTTGTGCTCGTGGTGGGAACTGGAAGCTCCTTCATATTACTAATGTGACCCTCTGCTAGCACTGACCAGAGATGGGGGGAGGGTCTGAATCTAACTCAATCAATTATCTCACACTATACTGCATGACAGCAGGAAATTGCATAGGCCAGTATACAATGCAAATAATATTTACAATTTCATAATATTCCTTAGTAGCCTAATCTTTCAAAATTAGAATAGCTTAGTTTATTAGTAGGTGATATTGCCACTAAATAGTAAAAATGCTCAGATGCTCCAATTACAACAATTGATCTGTGGTGGCTTAAGCTGATGTTTGTAATGGCTGTTTAGAGAAAACTGAAACTAGTTTCTCTTCACTACCATTGAATTTAACTCTGACTAAATGTGAAAACCTCAGGTTGTCTGCTTCCGTCATCTACTGCATGCATTTATTAAATGATCAATGGTAAAGCCAGGAGGGAGAGCATCACTGATTAAATCAAAGCTTGGTGAAGATACCATTTCAAGTTATGTATCTTGTATCTCTGCCATGTGGTACATGGGAAAACTGAACAGAGAATATTCTACTGAAGCACTGACTTAACTGTCTTGAGTGAACAGAACTAGTCAGAACAAACAAGGCCGGTCTAAGGTAACAGCCACCAGTGTGTACGAGAGGAAAATGGTGTTTAAGAGCTTGTGTTAATGTCTGAAAGGTAGAGGTTAGGGGGCAAACATCTTAGTTGACTGAGAGGTCAGAAAACAGCCCCAGATACTGAGATACCCTCTACCATCTACAGAGTGTCCAGCCTGCCCTCTAAAGGAAATTAAGGAGATTTATTATAGGACCTGAAGGCCATTCCCGTAGAGCCTGCACATGTAATGTAAGACAATCTGCTAAACAGACACAGACTTATTGACAACTTCATTGATTCATTTGGGATGGAAACAACCATGTATCCTAGTGGTATTGCTAAACTGCAGATGGTGAACCAAGTCCCTAACACATTAAATGCTCAACTACAATACATTACGAACTTTCCAAGAGATAACATGGCTGAACTGACACAAGGTGTGATGGGTAATGAGTTACTTACTGGTTTTCAGATTGCATAGGGCAGTGTGCGCTGTAGCCTCCAGGCTGCTGGGAGAATCCCCAGGATACTGAGGGAAACATAGAAGTCTGAAACAGAGGATATCAAATGGACTTTAGTTTACCACGCCTAACAATACCAAACGCAATATAAACACCAATGGAAATTACAAGGTTATTAACGCTTTGCATTTATAAAGTCATATACATTGGGTGGTAGTCACATGAAAGGTTCTGGGCATTCATGAACATATATCTCTTAGTGAACAAGAAAAACCTGTTTCTGAAAGTGCACTCCCCCATCTTCTGTGTGCGAAACCATCTATTGCTTTGATTTTCACCAGTGCATTTCAATGTGACATTGAGAAAAGAACCAGAGTGCTATTGGGCAAACCATTTACCAGGTCTTTGTTTCTCTGGGTCTGAACCACTAGTGAGTACCAGTGTCTCCTAGAAGAAAAAGATCATGCCATGCCCCAATTAATGTTATACATGAACAAGTAACAGTCTGATGAAATCTGGACCCTTATCAGGGCATGCATCTGTCCAGCACAAAGACATCACTGCCCAGCTTAGATCAGAATCAGAAAACAGTTCCTCTACAGATTTGCACAATATGACTGTTTATCAGCTTCCAGCACGTGACAATTATAAAAGAGAACATACGAGGATACAACTTCTACACATAATACAGAATGAAAACTGCAAACAGACGTCTGGAGTGTTCCCCTCTAAAATATCTTTTAGAGGTGATATACATCATAGTTACATTACATTTTAGAACACCCAGGAATTTACTTTTGACATACATTGATATTGATTCACCAAGGTGGCATTGAATTAATAGGAAATTATAGTAAAGAAATTATTACGGTAATTATGAGTAATGAGTTAAAGATTTCATCTTTAAGACACTGAATTAATGGCTGCAACATTTGCAACATTGGTAATGTCTTGGATATATATTCTGATCAACTTAATACCACCTTGAAAATCCCTGAGTGTTCTAAACCATTAGGGGTGAGAATTGGCAAACGTGACGATTCGATAGTATTGCGATATTTGGGCCACGATTCAATATTATTGCGATTCAGCAATTATTGCGATTCGATTCTGCGATATATTGCGATTCATGTCCCCCATATAATTCAAAGGCATTACAAAAAATGAGGAAAGACTGCAATGTCACATTTAATTCTTTGAACATTCTCTTCTATGCATTAACTAAAGTGCAAAAACTTAGGAGGGTAGTGCCAAAATGTTGTCCTTGACCATTCAGAACACAGGACATTATTACAGGACAGGACATACCGGTAATTATTCTCTGAATAGGAGATCTCTCATATGAATTGTGAGCTCCCTGCACATAACAAAAAATTATTTTAACATTTGTGACGGATACTGCGCAGCGAAACATTACGTCTCCCACCGGTTACTGCATTGCGCAACTCAGAACCTCCTGCCGGCTGCTGCGTGACGCAGCATTTTGTATTTGTCAACCTTTTCATGATGGGTGCAGCATAGAATACACTGTTATTGATTCAAATACACATGAGATGTTTCATGTGGAGTTTTTAAAAGACGTCGTAACCACCCAAATGTACCGTCGTTCGCAGAAAATCACATCAATCAGACATGCACATGCATTTGATTTTGAAAATGGCTAGGACAGAGGATTTTGACAGTGAGGGCATTGAGTTGGAAGATAGTGAGGAGTTCAGAGGGAGGTGGTTGAGGATTATCTGCAGTGCAAGGCAAAGCAGTTCACCCCCAAAACGAATTTATACCGATGAGCTTTGGGACATGTTGGTGACGGAAACTAATCGGTACAACAAACATATGAATAAATAGCATACTAAATAGTAATATAATTATGGCTTACCTTTAAAAATAATTTTATTTCATGTTTCTATGTGCTACAGAGGCTTAGGTTTTGGTAGATGTTATCCATTCTTAGTATTTTTTCAGAAAAACCCTAAGGAGATAAGAATATTCATCCTAGAATAACATAGGTTTTTATAGGCGTTTTTAGCAGGCGATTTAGGTGTCAATAGGTTAATACAATAGAGTAACACGAACCTGAGAGTAATCATATAAATAAAAGTAATTTAGAGCTTCACTGAAATTGAGAAAAATAAACAAAAATGTGTACTGCTAGAGTGTAGTCCGTTTGGCTGCAAGGTCACCAACCAAAATCCATTTGGGAATATTGGCATTCCAAACCGAAACTGACCCACACTTTCGATTTGAAAGAAGACTGAGCGTTGTCTACAACCAGATGTGACGAGTTGTGACGGTGAAGCCATTTTCATTTGAATTTGCTGTTGAATGCACAACAAAGCAGCGCAACAAGCGCCACATTGTGGATGTAATACGCAAATGAGAAAAACAATGGAGAAAACCCGAAAGTAAAACAGATAATTTTATAATTAAATATTGCAATACTTTGCGTTTTGGAAATGACAAAAGTGTTATCTATTCATGGTTTTAAAGGCTGGATTACAGTAAAGTATTGCAATTTTCTGTACTTACCAGACTGTTCTATTTTCTTGTTGGAAAGTCCACCTAGGGCCAAGTCCAGGCCTTCTGGCAGAGCAACTAGATTGTCAGCCTAAATTGCCTGATACTTGGTGGAATTCATTATGCCATTAAGCTTGACCAGTGCCCCTGGACCCCTGGAATTAAAACAGCCCCAAAACATCACTGACCCACCGCCATATTTCACCATGGGTATGAAGTGCCTCTGCATGTATGCATCTGTTTTTCGACGCCAAACATGCCGATGCTGTATCTGATCAAAATATTCAATTTTGGTCTCATCTGATAAGAGCGCCTTCTTCCAGTCATAATTTAAATGACGTTTAGCAAACTCCAAGCACTTGCATCTGTGTCTTTGGGTCAGAAAGGGCTTTCTTCTGGCAACCCCTCCAAAGAGGATGTGGTTGTGGAGGTGGCATCTGATGGTGCTTTTTAAAATCTGGTGACCCCAAACACCACCAAGGCCTGCAATTCTCTCAGTGATTCTTGGGGATTTTGTTGCTTATTGCACCATCCTCCTTCCCATCCTGGGGGGCAAATCCAATATGCATCCTCTACTATGAGGTTTTCAACTGTTTCATATTAGTGCTCAGTGGTATATTCAGTTGTTTGTGGATCTTCTTGTAGCCATTACCAGATTTATGAAGGTCTATTACCATCTGTCTCTTTAAAACTGCCATTTCTTTTGTTTTCTTCATGGTGTTAGTTGCCTGTGTGTTACCACATTTTTATACCCTAGTGGAACAGAAAATTATTTAATGGCTCAATATAGTTCCTTAATTCTGCATGATCCTTTAACTCTGCCAGGTTGGATGGGCAACATGGCTACACAGCAGTTTTCAGGTCTCTCCCCAAATGTTTCATTGGGTTCAAGTCCTGACACTGGCTGGGCAACTCAAAGACATTTAGAGACAAAGACACTCCTATGTTTTTTTAGTTTAGAGATGTTGTCCGGTTGGATGGTGAACCTTCACACTAGCTGAGATCCTGTGTGCTCTGGAGCACGTTTTCACCACGGATCCCTCTGTATTTTGCTTTGTTCATCCTTCCCTTAATACAGACTAGTCTCAGTCCCTGCCACAGAAAACGTGGGTTAAATAAACTAGATGTCCAGCTAAGGGGTTTGGTTAAAGAAGCTGAAACAGTGATGGTCACGGTATGCCAAATGGGAGACCGTAAAATATGAGGTGGTCACAAGGGGCAGGGTCGGCAGTGATCTTTCTAGCATGCTTTATGTCCATGTAGAGGATTTTTAATGGAGCGCAGGCAGAGGAAATTCTAGAGTCTAAAGGGGCCCCAGGCTGCAAATCTGATCTTTTTCCTCCATAACACTTTTGACTAATGTCCATTGCCATTATATTCCATGAAACCCCCATTAAATGAATCGTTGCAACAGTAGTTATGAGTCGCAGGGAAATTCAGGGATTTTTACTTAGATGTTGCTGTCAATGATGGAAGTTATATTTGGTTACCCTTTTGGGGCACCCTAGAGACTGTGGGGCCCTAGGTGTTTGCTTGCCTTGTTCCTCCTTACGCTACACCTCTGAGGGCATGTTCTGCAGATCGGACAGTTCCACCTTGCATTGGAAAGCCACAGGCCCTAATCAGACAGTGATGGAAGGTGGGGATGGCCAACCAGAATTAACCAGAATTGTCCTTCATTGTTTATGTTTAATGTTCTGATTAGTTGGAACAATCCTTAAGTGAGCAAGCTAGGGGAGATTCACTTCATATCTATTTAACCATTTAAAATTGGACAGGCCAGATAGTTGGTTTCTCTTTCCATTTGCTGAAAGCTTTTTACAGAAGATTGTTAGAGCCTGTTGACAGAGCACACACCCTGCATAGTAACAAATGACATAACACTCCATTCCTGACCTTTATCATTCTGTATAAAATGTTCCATGGCTGTGTGGTTTTTGGCAGCCAGGGAAGCTTGGGGGGGTAAAACTGCCAGTGTTCTAGAACGTCAATATCCTCAAGCAACTAAATGAATGACAACAAAGTTCTTATTTGCATTCTATACTATAACCTGTATTATGTAACATGCAATATCAACTCAAAGTTGTGAGTTTGCCAAATGGGAAGATGTGTGTGAAGGTTTGAGTGAGAGACATGCCTCCATATTTGAAGAGGCCACGTCGAACATGCTGCTGTCCAACTGAGGCCCCTCTGGGTGTAGGTAGTTCTCCCCGTCCATGGCCGGTGAGGGTGATGGGAGGATGGGCATTAGGCTGCAGGCTGACACATTACCCCGGACCTTCAAACGTGCACACTTTTCTGTGTCCTACAGAGCTCGGTTACCAATACCCACCAGCACACTCCATCACCTGGGAAGAGATGGACACAAATTAGTTCAATTCAAGCCATTCAAATCAGACTTATTTCTCATCTCCCTGAAATGTCAGTTTTACTTGTATACAATCTATGTCGCTCTTTTTTAGCAGTAGCATAATAATACTTACTTGTTGAAAAACTGTTATTTTACCATAAATATTCTACATATAAAAATAACCAGTCAAGTTAGTATAAGAAACAACAGCTAGGTTATGGGTTTATTGTAATTTTACAACGATAGCCTACTTCATTAATGACCAAGGGAATCAAACCATTAGTTTACCATAACATTAAATGGCAATACTAGTGGCATAGGACAGTCCATATACAAAAAGGATCTGGAAAGAATCTCAGAAGAAATTCTAAGAAACATCTCAATGTTGTTATACTTGCCAGGGGAAGTTGCACAAAATAGCTAAATATAACTGAGAAAAACACATCTAATTTTTAACTGCCTAGCTGAAAAACAGAACAATATATTTTTCAACCCGCCGGCTTGAGGATTTGATCTACCAAACTTTTGGTTACTGTTCAGATCCTGAATAAGCAACCCGTTTAAATATTGTTGTCAAGTGTGATGTCAGTCTTCTTGACACATCAAAATGTATCTGACGTTGTTATAGCCTATTCATAATTGAAATACCAACACCTCTAGTCATTCAACATGCCAGCTAACAGTGTGAAATACACATTCCCAGCAATGAAATTAACATAATATAGGCTACACAGTAAGTGTGTGTTACCTTTGCTATAGTATTTGTTTCTGAAACCCTTGTATTGCACACTGACATTCTTCATGGTTCAGTATGGTTCTTAGATTCTATGAGCAATTTCTCAACAAACTACTAAAACAATTTAAGTTTTACAAACCATGTAAATCCTTTCTTAACAATTACTATTATAATTGTTCAGTTAAAATTTTACAGAAATACATGTATAGGAAGTAGACAGATGCCAACTTTGGTCACAGAACTAGAGCAAACTTGCCATCAGCTATTTGTGATGAGGTTTTTCCTAAATGTAGGTTAATGAATGACAGTAAGTGAAGTGTATTTACAATAATGTGGACCAATTCTGAATGATCATGGGCTACCAATGTCAGTTGGGTCTCAGTGGGTGAAAATGCTGGTTAAATAGAATGGAATGAGGGTAGGTGGTAGGTGTCAGTAACAACCGGGGGAGGTGACAACAAAAAACAGAGAGAAATAGTGGGAGGTGGTCTTGTGTTGACATTTTGCCACTAGATAGAAAGAGACAAAGAAATATGTAAGCTGAACAGAACAGTAACTGAGTGGAACAAAAGACAGTAGCAGGTGACCAAACTGTGGTTTAATTTACTTTGATTGTTTCTCAAAGAACTGCCTAGCAGTCATGGTGTTAAAGATCTCGATAATTCTACTGTTATTTACATTTTCAAAAAATAAAATTTAAAAAAATGAATGTAGATGTGTAATTAGAAAGATAATGTCAAGCATACAGTTCAATCTGGGCTGTATAAGGCATAATTATCTTCATCAGTGGGACCATCCACTATGCATGAACACTTAAACTAAGTATCCCGGTATAGAAAACACTTGACTAAAATACATCAAAATAAAACAGAAGTCATATAAGCTTCATGACAAATTAGGACTCAAATATTGTGCACCATTTACAGATGCATTCTGGGACTTTTGCAATTAACAAAATAATGTTTTAAAGCTCCCGTTTTGGCCTGCAAGTGAAATATGCTGTTTACATTTGCATAAAATATCATTAACATACCACGGTTTGCCAGAACATTGGTGGCACAAATAATGATATAGAGGTAGGGTTGCACAATTTCAAAGGTGGAAACTTTCCTTGGGAATTAACAGGAATATGGGAATTAACATAACTATATGCAAACTAATATTAATATAATTTAAATGTCAATGTTTCTTGCATTGGATATACAGTGCCTTGCATAAGTATTCACCACAATTGGATGTTTCCACATTTTGTAGTGTGACAAACTGGATTGTGACACAGAAGTAAACAAATATAAATAGCATCTCTTTGGTATACATGATATTAAGATACTCAAAAGCATCTCATTATTTTGCAAGAACTTGAGAATCAGCTGTACATGTGATGGAAGAGTGCACTGAAACATGTCATGGAAGAATCCAGAGTGCATACAGAAACCTGCTATTGAATAGATTTTAATCAAAATATGCCACAAAACCTAAAATTGCCTAGTGCATCCCACAAAAAAGGTTCACTGTTATAAGATAACTTTTGGATGAATTTAAGCAAAATTCAGGGTTATCTTCCCATGGTAAAGTTAGAGAAATGTACCAGAAGGTGTCTGAACCTTTGCAACCCAAAATAAAGCACAAATTCTTAACATTGTACACAATTTAAGGATACTTACTTTTTAGCTCAACAGTGCCACCCTTCCATTGGCAAACAACAGGGACTACAGCTGTCTCAATGTGATTGCTGCATCATTTGAAGGCTGCAGCCTACATGGCCTTCGAAGGCTGTGAATGTAGCCATCATTGGATAACAGATTGAGCCACCAGGTGTTCCCAATTACCGCCTAGCAAATGGTGTCAGAGGAGAGCTGCCATCCTACATGACATTTGTGAAATGTCAAGTAATTATGAAGCCTGAATTACTAACTTTCATTTTTATTTTATTTATGTTACTGGAGGAATTATACACTTTAATACGTTGACATTCTGCCTTTGATTTTGAAGGTTTTATCATAATACCGAACTTATGACATCATCGTTAGTGTTGCTAGCAGACTACAGCTACAGGAAGAAGCAAAGTGAGAGGCAGGTCCAATGGGTTGACAAGTTTTAACCCTGTTGTTTTCACACAGTTGAAGCACAAAAAAAACATACGCTATTAACACCAGCTATTTTCTTTGAATACAATTGTGTCGTCAACGGTGCGCTATGAATTCTGGGGAAGTGTCCTTTTTTGTATCCTTCCTTTGCCCGAGAAAATGATGGTCGCATTTGGCGTCGCAATTGAATGACATTCCAAACTGGGGCAGCCTTCGTCGCGCCGCGGTGACTAATGCGGCCTTCGAAGGTTGCAGAGTTTGATTTGAGACAGCCTTCGTAGCACTGCTGTGACAGAATTGGCCTTCAAATGCGCGAAATCAGCCTTCAAATATGGCCTTTGGAGGATGCAACCTACACATTGAGACACAGCTTACATCTTTAATTGTTTTAAGTGTGCATACTTTAACATTATGAATAAAGCCAGGTTGATTACTGGTAGTAATGCTTAGCTAGCATGTGCTTAGCTAGATGGTAAACAACTGAACATGTACTGCTAACATTCATCACCAACGAAATAATGCATTCCAAAAGAAATGCAACAATTTCTAAAGATTTTACCTGGTTACAGTTTGTACCGTACATGTAAAAAAAATTCCTCTGCTAACATAGCACCAATTGTGCTATGTTCTGACATATGTCATGATATTTTTCTGACAATTTCTTTATTGCTTCCAAACACAATGCCTACAGGCTCAAATCAAAAAGTCTGAGATTTCACATCGTTATTAAGATTGTATAATTTTATAAATTTGATCTACATTTCATATTGCCATTTAGCCTATAGTCATCATCGACTGTGGTGGTAAAAACTAAACTCATTTGTGCATGATAACACTTGTATATGGCGACACCGTCTGAGTTTGCCACAGAGCTAGGTGTAGAATTTGAAAATTGTTTTTACATTGTCCTAAGAAACTTGTATTTTTGTGCCCCATTTTTCATGGAAAAGTTGAAGGCCTATGTATTGGTAATGGATCTCCACTGGAAAGGAAGTTTTGGGGACTTCCGCCAAGCCACATACATGTTCTTTGTGTTGCATAGGAACACCAAGAGGCGTTACATGATACCATGACTGACTGGCTGGATAAAGTCCATTAGACTTCCTTAAGAAGCAAACACTTTATAGTCAGAAAGGGCACATTTAATAGAAAATTAGAAAACTAGTTTCAACAAAGCCCTACAAGCTGGGCTACACTGCCTCTTCTTAACCAGTATTTGATGGCTAGGAGCAATGTATAGCTAGTGTACTTTTTTTTCTCCATTACTACACCACCTACTTTCCCAATTTACACACTAATCAAACATTTTCCTTCCGCACTCTGCCCAGGCACACAGAGCAACCCTGTACACATTCTCCAGAGGCAATAATCTATATCTAGGTCTCGTACCCTAATCTGGATCATTTGAGGATCTCAATAGGCAGATCTTTGTGCTGGAGTTTGACCTAGGCAGACGAGTGGTTAGGCAGCTCCCCAGGGCCCATGTGAGGCTGTGTTGACTAACCACAGGATCAGACCAGCAAACCTAAACACAGGTGACTAGTCATAGATAATCTCAGGCAAATCCTGAACTATAGAATGTCACTGGGAAGACTAGGAAGGCCATGGGCCACAGTGTGTGTGAAGAGAGGTCTCGTTAAAACCTGGTGCGGTCCAGCAGAACACCCCAACGCTGTTTACCAGGGTAAAGAACAACGGATGGCTGACACACTGCCCATGAGCAACATGCATGCATTTGTGTAGTAGTGCTACTAAGTGCTGAAATTACACAATCACAGGCAGGTGAGGTCTTAATCAGGAAAGTGAGAACAGCAGCAGTCCTTAATAAATACTTATTAACCTGACTCACTCGCACTCTCCTCTGACTCTGTTCTTTCACTCTATTCCCTTGCTTTTTCTGGAGAGCTGGGATGTATTCCCAGCATCCCTAGGCCCATTCCCATTCCTCCCGCCTTCTCTCCAGTGAATCCCACCATCCCCCATGTCTCCTAGCAACTGAGAGGCGTCCATCTTTAGCAGCCCAGTGTCTCAGAGGACAATCGATAGTGATCATTATTGGGCTCCCAAATGCCCTGTTCCTGTAAGGCCTATTATCATTACTGAAAAACAGGAACTCCCTGCCACTGAGGAAGAGGGAGAGGCAAACAATGGAGGGGTTCATTCACCTCAGCAAGACAACGCACAAGGAAAACATTTTTTCTAAAAGGTATTGGATAATATTGTCATTTATAATGCATTTTAGAGTAATAACTGGGACACTGAAAACAATAAGAGCGTAATGCTACGTTTGGGGAAAGAAATTGCCAGGGACATAAGAACATTACCTTCACAAAAGTTAGGTGCAAATAAAATATTTTGGCCTATCGCCCTTTTCATGAATTACCATTAGATTTGATCCAAATACATTGGCATGTAAGTCAAAAGAAAAGAAATTGAAAGGGGATCAATGGCAAAATTCTATAATTTTAGAAAAAAATGATAAATGGATAAAAATATATTGTGTATAAATCAATTCTTACCTCTCTGCCGAGGAGGCAGCTCGCGCCCTATTTCCTGCTTCAATCTGTTAACAGGGCGGTATCAACTGCTCAACTAGTAAAAACAAATTTTCGAAATGCACACTTTGCCCTGTCAATAACATATTCTCAATCAGGGAACATATCTGATTAAGAATATATAATTGATAGAACGATGGTTAGTTGTGTTTAGAAACTATTGAAGTTTGAATTTCGAAGAAGACTGCATTAGACATCTTGAACGCACCCTCTCACTAGCACTGGGCAAGAAGCACACAATCACTTTTTTCTTTCACATTGGCATAGATGTCATAAAAGGTATGTTTGAAACCACACAACTGACATTTATCATACAAAATGTATATTTTATGTATCAAAAGCAAGTGGGATTCCAGATTTAGTTTGAGAAAGAACATTCGTTTTTCATGCAAATAATCGTTATTTCCCAAAGTTGTATCAAACGCATTCATCTGCACAGACCCATATAACCTATTGGCGTAGCACTCGTGCTACTTTGACCCTGTTCTCCCTGAGTGAGAGAGCTGAGTGGTGGAGACCATTAAATAATTACTTCAAACGATTACAGACCATAGACAAATTATAGAATTGTCATTGTTCCTCTTTAAACTTTTGAAAACAAATTTAGTCCTATTTTGAAGATATATAGTTTGTTCTCTATGATGAACAACCACTAAAATAACAAATCGGTGTGTGGAAACAATGTTGCAATATCCTAAAAAATGTCATCCTAACCCCCCCCACACACGACTAGCTAACATAGCTATCATGCAAAGACTGAAATCTAAGTGCAAACTGAAAGACACTGAAGCTTCTAAGGCTATAATAAAATCCAGTCAATTGGGTGCACTGTGACACTCTGTTTTAGTACTAAAGGGTTTACACCCTAGTGTAAGTTTGTGTGTGTGGGGGGGGGGGGGG
>JACXGM010024944.1:0-15514 GCA_016801145.1 Umbra pygmaea | reverse complement strand
CTTGAGATTATGGTGTCAATTGCGCTTAGAGACCAGTTAATCAAATCCATAATTTCCTCAGTTTGGAGAGCACAGCTGTGAGAGGCTCTGAGTACAGGACAAGGACGAGACAGTTGAAGAGATCAACACTTTAGCAAGCAGGGAAGATAAGGGAAGGGAGAGGGAGAAAAATGCGACCGCCTCCGCTGAGAGCCAAAATTACATACTTCTCAATTGAGATATTTTCTGCCATAGGGTGTGCCCAGAACTGATGCCACTTAAACACTGTATTTCCTTTGCAAACAGTATGCCTTGAAAGCATTCAAGATTACACTGACCGTGAGGTTATCGTCATCCTCCTGATCGACTTTGAGTGTGTTGTACACCTCGAGTGCTTCTTCACCGATTGCATGCAGCAAAATGGCTACCCGGATCTTCTCATCCTTTTCCTCTGCACCACTCACGGTCATGTAGATCTGGAAGCCATGTTCCCATCTTCTCCAGTTCTCCCAAATTGCCTGTTAACACTAGCGGTGACGGGAGTTTTAACTGTTCCATCTTCGGTTAGCTAGCACATCTTTCATGGCTACTCCACTCATCTCGTACCTGTTAGCTGTTGCTCACTCTGGAGTAAAGTTTTTTACTCCAGGCAAGATGGTGAATTGGACCAAATTCTGAAACCATGTAATAGTCTGTTGTCATCACCATAAAAGTGAACAGATGCCAATTTATCGATTCTCTTGATCTTATCCATAAAATCATAAAGTTTATTGTCCAGGGATAGGTGCAGTGCCTCAGCCTAGCAAGCAACCCCCTCTAGAGATGTGCGGTAAAAAAATATATACATTATTAAATATTGTTACCAGTGGATGGCGGGCGGGTGCGTTTTTAAAAATAGGTCAAAAACGTTGGTGCGGATGGGTGGCGGACGGATGATGTGATGCAGTTGCGGATGAAATAATAGCCCATCCGCAAATCTCTACCCCCCTCATCTGCCTCTTCTCCATATTCTTCTCTGCTTCGTCCTTGGGAGAACTGCTAGATGATCTCCTGTGGTATTTGTCAATACAACAACCCTCCATGCGTCAGATGATTCCGGGCAGAAATGATCTGTGTTTTGAATCCTAAATAATGTTTGTGGCTGTATGATGTGAATCCTTTGGCTAGTCAATTAAAATCAGTAGGTTAAATAACACACTCGCGCTAGCTCATCCCTCCTGAGTGAGAGGGCTGCCTGATGAGACAGAACGTCAAATAATTACTTCCTACGATTTAGGAACATAGACAAATGATAGATAATCATCATTACACCCCTTTAAGCCGTGACTTGTCAGTAACCCTTCTCTGGTGCAAGATGGTTGAAGATCTGTAAAAACGTCCTTGAAGCGCAAAGCTATCTGATACTTATCACACTACTCATTTAACACAGAAGCCTTAATTCGGTACATATCATGATGGAATTCACAGGTGCCTGACCTGCACAAAGAGTTGCATGGGAACGACATGACAAGGTAATTATGTCTGACTACTGACCTGTCTACCCTGGTCGGGAGAGTAATTTTATTTTAATTTGGAGGACATATTTAAAGCAAACTTATTATGATTGGCTTGTTAATTTAAATAGCCTATCAAATGTTGCTGCAATGCATATCACAATCACTAGAATGTTCACATTTATTTAAACCTGAGGAATAACATTATTTCTACAGTATGTTGATGTTGTGATAATTTGGCATTGTTTTTTAAAGGGACAAAACTTAAAAACTGTAATACTCACAAAGGAAATGTTCTATGTATAGTCTAAATATAATATAAATGCCAAACATTTCCAAACACTATTCTCAAATACGTTACAATAGTTAACTACTTGAAATACTTGTTGTATGGTCTAACAAGCGTGCACACATGCTTGGAGCACTTACCTAATGACTTAAACAAATCGGGTCCAGCATACTTTCCATCAAAATAGACTGTGTTGTTTTGGGAGTCAAAGGCACGGCACATTCTGACAAACACAACCTCCAAAGAACCTGCAAAGAACACAGAAATTCCATCATGCTAAATCTGGGTTCTTCATTTGCACAGAAGAAGTTATAATAATAGGGGCTACCATTTACTGTATTTCTTTTCTTTTATTTCACTTTTATATAACCATTTCAGTTGATTAAGACCTGACACATTTGTAATGGTGATACGGACATAAAAAATTAATCATGACAGTGCAAGGATAACACAAAATTTCACCTACAATTATATTTTTTTATATACAATTAAAATTAAACTGTTGATAAATACACCATGAGGGAGATGCAGAGAAATTACACTAAAATTTGACCAACTGCAGTGATTCATATATACACATCTTAGACAGGTGTAGTGCAGAGACAAATATACTGTATACAGCTCTGGAAAAAAATAAGTGACCATTGCAAAATCATCATTGTCTCTGGTGTTACTCTTAATAGGTTTGTGCTTTGGTAACATTTACATTTTTGTTAAATTCCATAAATTATTGACAACATTTCTTACAAATTTTTAATACAAATATTGTCATTCAGAACATGTGTTTGCAGAAAATGACAACTGGTCACAATAAGAAAAAAGATGCATTGTTGTCAGACCTCGAATAATGCAAAGAAAATAAGTTCATAATCAGTTACTAACACAATACTAATGTGTTATCTTTTTATATATTTTTTTAAATATATTTTTATCTCCCTTCCCAATTCCCTGATCTGTGGGATGACTATTTGGTGAAATAATATTAATTGTATAATAATATAATAATAATAATAATAATAATACTTGGCTTTTGGGGGTCCACGTGGCATAGTGGGCTAAGTCGATGTATTGCACAACAGTCTACGTCATTATAATCAGTGGTTCGAGCCTGACTATGGGTTCTCTGACTTTCCTCTGACCTCCTGCATGAGGCAGCGCAGATTGGCATAGCGCTGCCCAGAACTTGGGTTAAATAAGTCTGATTATCTATCCTGCCACATCGCTCTTCAGCAGCTCTTTTTGTGGAAATCGGGCGCCTGTCAATTAAATCGCGGAAGTATAGTTGGTGAAAGTAATAATCTCGTGGATGATTGGACTAAAGGCTTCCGTGTTGGATGAGCAGTGTAATGTGGTTGGATGAACCATGTGATCGCACAACACCATTTTGCATCTGTCCAATGAGTTGCGTAGCTGCCGACAAAGCAGGGTCAGTGGAAATTGGACGAGACCAATTGGGAGGGGAGAAAAATGAGGATAAATCACAGAGACTATAATAAATAAATAAATAATTATAAAGGGCTTGGCGATATATGCATGGGAGCACATGTTCTGATATTTGATACTGAGACACACTGAGGAGTGACTTTGATGAGGCAAGCCATAATTGAGAATTGGATGGTACAAAAATGGATGGGAACATAAAATTGAAATAAGAATAGATTAGTGCCTTCAAATCATTAAAATATTTAATCAAGCTTAATCACATGACTTTCAGTAGTTAAACTTGATTATCGCATTTTTTGAATATGTTCAAATTTGGTCATATAAATAATTTTCAGTTTAAAAAGCAGGGCATTATGTTAAAATGACTATTGCAAAATATGGACAGTACTTGACTAGTAATGAACTAAGTGCAGTATCTGTCTATTTCCAAGTCAGTCCATTAAACCAGGTTGTCACAGCCTCTAAATGTCAGCCCTAAAATAACCACAATAACTGTCATTATCTATTTTTAGCCTATGTAAATCTAAACAGATGGTTGCTTTTTTCTGATTCCATAATTCTACCATCTCTTCGCAATGTGCTCTTGATCAAGGCACCAAATAGAATAACTGCTTTTTTAGGCTACAGTATAAAATGCAGAAGCTGGTTGTGTAGGCATTTGATCCAATCTTGAATGAAACCTAATCTTTCATCTAGTAGCTCATGTTTACACTAAAATGTGGTTAAAATAGTGGGGCTCAGGTGGCAACCTGCAGAGTAACTCTCCTGGGGGATTGTTAGCAACCATTGAAAGATGCAATTAAAGGCCAAATACTTTAATAAATGATTCCCAAAGTAAATTAATGGGAGCCCAAAAATAAGATATTTTAAAATTAGGATATTTTAAAATTAGGAAAATGCATCGGGAAGGCAAGGTAGCTAGACATGTTTATCGACAAACTATAATCAGGGGAGCTGTAGTGTTTACACAGTATGGAAGTTGTTTGTAAATGATACTTATTAAATATGTTGTAGTGGAACCCTGATATTAGAGAGAGATATTAACGCTCATCTAAAAGACAATATTAAATGACATACTACAGTAAATGCTAGGTCTAAGAATGAACTATCTAATGTTTATCATTACTTTATAGGCTATTGTCCTACCTGATGTAGAAGCCATGTCTCACTCTCTCTTTCTCCTCAAACAACACCACTAGCCTTCTCATTTGCAGTTTTTTTTTGGGAGATTGGGGAGGCAAGGAGAGATATAACCCCTGATATACATATTATTTAACCAACTTTTAACAGTGATTTGTGGTATGTACTAACAGATTTGTAGTAACGCACTGTTATGCAGGATTCACTGACAAGTGCCGGGTAAGAAAAGCAAATCCATGATTCACCGAATGAAACAACACACAAAGTGCTCCAGACATTTACCACACAAGTCAAGGGTTCGCTGTGGATTGTTCTGGCTCAAAAAACAATAAGGCGTTACCGGCGACCAAGTAATTACGTAATGGTGTTAATTGTTTTAAATTATTCAATTGCATGTGTCAACGAGTTAACTTTGACACCCTTAAAATAAATACATTCATAACAATACTAATATAGTTATGAAATAGATGAATACAGTTCGTAGGAGAGTGACCAATGTATGTGTATGCGATTCTGTGGACATAATCAGGGGCAGAGCATGCTCTCTGCCTGTATATTGTTAGAGAGGAAGGGGAGAGGAAATCAAGTAAGGTGGAGTCTCCTGTCTCTGTCACACAGTCAGTATGTGAGCTAGGTTTTGAACAGTCAGGTCAGATACACACTTGGGACCATGCCTGAGGAAGTGCATTGTGTTGATTGGTTGTCATACCTGCTTTCAGCAGGACAATCTGATCATTCTGACACAGCTCCATGAAGCCATCGATGCGCTTGGCAAACTCCACTACGTACTGGATCGCCTCTGTGATTTTAATAGCACACAACTGCCACATGACCTCCCGGGGCTAGAAGGATGGAGAGAAAAAAAATGTTATTTGCTGTGTAAAATAATGTAATTAACTATGTTGTGCTGGTAAGACAGTAAGGCTGGTAAATTCTTGCATTAGTCTGGCTACTGATATGCGGTAGTCATTCTACTAATGGTGATGTTGGTAGAAGTGTACAGTACTTTGTTCTGGTAGTTCTCCATCTCCTCTTGTAAGAAAGCCTGCCAGGTCATCTGCTGCAGCTCCTCCCTCAGATACTGACATGTCTCCATGTGGGATTTAGAGATGTTCTGAGCCAGGTGCTCTGCAACACAACAGCACACCACAAAACCCCAGAACAGTGTTATACCTGCACCCAGGAAATGAAGGACTCCACAGATTAAAATATTCTATGAAATATTCTATATTTACAGTGCTTTCTACGAGGAGAAGAGTGTGTGCTTTTTTTGACTGGGAAGACGCTTGTTGACATTTCCTTTTACTGCCTACAGGAAGCTCCAAGCTGATGGTTCAGCCAGGTTCTGAAAACACATCAGTTAAAAGGAGTTCCAAGGCATGAGGGAGACTAAAAAAAGTGATTTCCCAATAGGCATGCCCTGCTGGATCCTGATTGGCCCTAATTAATGAAAACTAATTACAAAAAAAGAGGATTTATAATGAATGTTGGAGATGAGTCTCTAACCGTTTGCTATTTTAAGCAACCTTTTTGTCATTTGCCCCACGGTTGAGTTGTTCTCCCCTTTCCCCTCCTTCCCCTCTCATCTACCCAGTGCTCCTCACCTAGCTCAGCCATAGACACGGTGGGGGAAGTCTCTCCATTGGTAAAGGAGCAGTAGGGGAAAAAGCCTGAGCCGGGGGTGAAGTCGCAGATGGGCTCCGGCTTGATGCCGTTGATGTCCAGACCTGACTGGTCAGGGGAGGGCTGGATGTCTAGGTAGAAGCTGCTGACTGCGGAGTCGGGCTTGCTGCCGTCAGGGGTGTGGCTATCCATGTAGCCACTTAGGTCATCATGGAGCTCTGTGAGGCCATTGGCCGAGAGGCCATAGGTGGGCGTAAGGGGCTCTGCCTCGCCTGGCTGCTGCTGGTGGTCACGTTGCGCTTGCTGCAGACGGTGTTTCTGCACCTCCGCATACAGACTGTCCCTCTGCTTCTTCGACATGCGTCCAAACTTTACAGCTGTGGGAGAGAGAGAGAGAGAGAGAGAACAGGCATACTTTACTACTGACAAACTGACATAACAATCTCCTAACTCCAGCTTAGTCTGTCTATAACAGGTAAGGAGATGTATGTGTTTCAGGTGGTATTAGCAGAGCAGTCAGCATAGCGAAGTCTTCAACACTAACATCTTTATTGCATGAAAACATCCACGGGAGAACAACTTACAGTAATCCAGAATGACTTACAGCTAACAGGCCACTCAGACACAAAATATCTGTATGTCAGGAAGCTCTGCAGATTAAAATGTATTGGTGTTATGAGGAAGCCCCCTAAACTCAATCAGTGTACTGGGGTCTGGCATAGGGTCTGACAGCTCATGCATTTGTGGACAGAGTAAATTAGTAGAGCAAAACACGGGCAGATGGGTTCTGGCGGGCTGACTGAAGGTAGCAGTCACCTTGGCCTGTCCTGATGGTGCGTCCATGGTCTGGTCTGTAGTGTGTAGGTGTGTGTGTGTAATAGGGTTGATACAGAGTTCAATATGAGTATTGCAATAAAGAAAGAGACAAGTTGTTTAATTTCACTGCTGTTGCTTTTCACAAGTGGCACTTGTAGGTTGTTGTTGGCCAAAAAGTAATCAAAGTGGCAATATGATCCTAAAGTACAGCCATAGAATACAGCCTCAGTGTGGCAAAGCCTGAGTGTGGCAATGAAACATGAAAAAGAAATGACAGAATTTCAGAAGTAATTTTTTATTTTCTGTAACAACCAACTTGCACCAATTAGTCAAGAGTTCTTACTTTTCTTACTTGCTATTTATCATTCCTTCTGATTACATGTTACCAACCTAATGTATCAACAGAGATGCTAGAAAAGGTTGTGGCATAGAGACCTATTTCTGTCCAGAATACAACTTTATTCTACAAAAACTGTTGAACTTGGCTCGCTGGTGGGCACTCCGATAAAACTGGCTTCATCTCTAACAGTGATGTATTTTCCAATTGTGGTTGAATTTCTAATATAATATATTCATTGATATTACCTAATGTGGATCTTGCAGTTATATCTCTTGATGCAAAAAAGACCTTTGACCAAGTTGAATGGCCCTACCTACATGCAGTTCTGCAGAAAATGTATATTGGAGACACTTAAATTAAATTGATCCATGTCTTACACAACAGCCCCTGTGCAAGAAAATACAATGAATCACTGTCACCTTGATTTGACCTTCACAGAGGAAGTAGACAAGGAGCTGATATCTAGTAATGTGAAAGATATGGTTAAACCTCTACATTGTGTCACTGATGCCCTTGATAAAACAGCCCTGTATTGAATTCTTTATAGATCTGTACCTTACCTGTACCAGTATGGCACACCTGACACTACCTAATGACCTTTGGTTCACCTTCCCACTCATCCCACAGCCATGCCAGTTAATGAGGAAAGTGGGCCATGTTGTGTCCATATGCCCTGGCATCTGTCAGCTACACACCACACCGCTCCATCGACTTCGATGGTGGACGTTTTGATAATAGTTTTGCGTCTACTTTATCTTTCATTTAGAAGCATGTTCTAATCATCCTATCATTCTACACATTCGATACTGGTACTTACCGTCCCGTGACATGCCCACTGACAGACACTTTTGCAACCGGCAGTGCTGACAACGGTTGCGGCTGGTGCGGTCAATCAGGCAGTTCTTCTGGCGTGGGCATGAGTAGGCCGCATTGCTCTGCTGACTCCTCCTAAAGAAGCCCTATGACAGGATAGAGCCCTGGTTATACACAGTCGCGCAGCTGTATCTAATGATTTACCTTATTTCTCTGAAGAGAAGAGGATGTTGCGCTTGGTCGAGGACTTATTGAAAGTGATGAAGGGTACATTATTCATAAAATGGAAAATAGTGTTATAGATTTGCAAGCTACTGTGTCCTGCTGTTATTTGTATAAAGAGGTATTTACAGTAGGTTCATTAAATGGGTGATATTAATTTTCTGAATGTGTACTTCAAGGAGTGGTGTGTTTGGGTATATTCATAGTCTTTTTCTATATTCTCTGTTATTAGTGTTGATTAACAGGGCTCCAAAATGCACCACAGTGCTAAAGGATGACACACATCGATTGGAGTCCTCATCCTACGACTTAATGAATTGATTCCAGCACATCATTAACAGGCCCCACTCCACTGCTTGGTACACATATGTCTTAATTAGCTGCTCATTGCCTGTTTAATTACAAGAAAACAGCTGACAGCTGCCAAGTTGCTTGATAATGGCAGCCATTACGGAAGCCGGGCAAGAAATGTGGGTGACAAGCTGCACTCTTTAATAATACTGTGATTTATGGTCCAAACTCTTGTACTTGCACATATCATTAAATGCCTCTCTGCCTGGAGTAATTAGCCATCATTAAAGAAACATTCCAGCAGTTTATCCTTCAGTGTTTTTCTCTACCAGGATGTCTGTGTGAGGGAACAGGAGAGAGGCACTCCGCGGAAAATCAGAATGAGCCTCTGTCTCACTTTAACACAAGGAAAACAGAAAAGGTGCTTCTGCCCATCAAAGGATTACTAATGACTTACTTGGTGACAAGTGAATACAATAATACACTAGAAGCACAAAATAAATTCCCCTCACCATAAATGATTGCTGTATTTGAAACCGTTTAAAGCTAGCTTCAATAATAGTGGCATACTGTAACAAACAGCCAAATCTGCTATAATTCAAAGGCCTTCTTGTGATGATTTTTTTTCAAGAATAAGCTGCAGCAGAAGCAAAAATATTGAAGCAGCATGTTCCTGGGAGTGAGAAGTGATACATCAGAGCATTCCCCTGCTAACAGTAAAACTCTGTGATGTACTTTGTCTGGCTTGACCACTTTAATGCTGAAGCTTTCTGTGTGTATACTATGGAAGCCTTGTTCCCGAAGGCAAAAAACAACAACATTTTGCCCAGAGAAATGATACTTTATTTGAACAACTTAGTATCTCATTTGAACAAGTTGTTCTGTGTAAGTTTCAGTGTTAAAGTTTTTTTCCAAGTCTTAAAACAATGGGCCACTTTTTTCTTGTTTCGCTACAATACTAAGGGAGCGGCTCCAGTAGTTATACATAGCAGCTTTAATACAGCCATTTAGTCAAAATAAACATCCTATTTCATTCAGTTATTTTAGCATGATCCTGTCTCTTTCTACAATGGAAAAAGATATACTACAACAAATGCATAAGTATATGTTAATCGTTCACAAATTTTAATCATTTTCATTTTGACTGTAATGTGTCTTAAATATTTATTTGACAATCCTGTTTTGTATTACATATACATTTTCAATATCTGAACATTAATGTAAATTAACACTTGATGTGTCCTCACCTAACACCAATGTAAAGCCATTCAGCTGACTGCAAAGGCTCCTCATGCTACCCAATTAATGCAATAATTGGAATTCTAATGTTTAAGGATATCAAAGAATTATTAATAAATTAGTGTATCAACCATTACTTGGTCTTGTAATGGTGCCTCATAACAAATGAAGACTAGTTAGAAAAATATATGTTGTTTGAATGATGTCAGTATTGCAGTAGTAACACATTTGAAGGACTTGAATCAAAATCTCTATCAAATCATTTTCAAATTCATACAAGAGGTTCAAAGCTATATTTGGGTAAGTTTCCCCAAATGTTTTACTTCCTGACACTTTCCCGTAACATCCACATTTGTCCTCTGGTGCTTATTAGAGGTAAGCAATACTGCTAAATTTGAGTTCAATCCGATACCAAGTAATACAAAGCCAGTATCGCCGATATTGTTACTGATACCGATACTTACGTGACCTGTATTTGTTGTTTGAGTGCACTGCACAGTCATAACCAACAGCAGCGGAGTTGTAGAAGCACTTAATATGTGTTCATGACAACGGAAAGGTTTTTGCACAGTGTGACAGTTCTATGCTTTGATGAAATGTGTAGAAGGGAAAAATGGAAAGTGGTATCGATCCTAATGACGCTAATATCGATCTTCAAACAAGAGACCTAGTATCGGTAGTATCAATGTTTTGGGATCGATCTGCCCACCATTAGTGCTTATTGCTTACCTTACAGCCTTCACATGTGATCACACCATAATGGATGCCTGATGATTTGTCTCCACAGATCTTGCAGGGAATAATTTCGATTTGAGCTGGAAAGAAAAAAAGAAAATCTAAATGTTGCTGTTGCAAGTTACTACAGTACCTTCAAAACTGATGCAAGTTGGTACATGAAAGAGCAGTGATCTTCAACAGTGATTTAATTGACTTTGATTTCCACATAAAATTTGCATTTACTGAGGCCATTTTCAATCTTCACTGAACAATCAGCCAAAGACTTTACCAGTATCGATTTAAACGACAGGTACACTATACTTTTGGCTACCTCCCCATTCCACTCAGACTGTTCTCATCGCTGAAAAAAAAAGTATACAAAAGAAACAATTCTTACACGTGTACGTTTCCGAAGTCAGGGAAACGTTAAGCCTCATTCGGTTACAAAACGTATAAAGTCAGTTAACCTTATTAACCTCACTAACGAAACATTCCCAAAGTACTTAAAATTTTAACAGATTGGTCTATTCTTTGAAATGTTCCAGTAGAATGGTGATTCAATATGTACGAAAGCTCACATTTGAATGGCCATATCGTAAAGCGGGATGTCCATTTAACACGTAAAACGCGCACTATGCGGACGCTTATACAGTGCCTTGCGAAAGTATTCGCCCCCTTGAACATTTCAAACTTTTGCCACATTTCAGGCTTCAAACATAAAGATATAAAACTGTATTTTTTGTGAAGAAGCAACAACAAGTGGGACACAATCATAAAGTGGAATGGAATTTATTGGATATTTCAAACTTTTTTAACAAATAAAAAACTGACAAATTGGGCAAGAAAAATTATTCAGCCCCTTTACTTTCAGTGCAGCAAACTCTCTCCAGAAGTTCAGTGAGGATCTCTGAATGATCCAATGTTGACCTAAATGACTAATGATGATAAATAGAATCCACCTGTGTGTAATCAAGTCTCCGTAAAAATGCACCTGCTCTGTGATAGTCTCAGAGGTCCGTTGAAAGCACAGAGAGCATCATGAAGAACAAGGAACACACCAGGCAGGTCCGAGATACTGTTGTGGAGAAGTTCAAAGCCGGATTTGGATACAGAAAGATTTCCCAAGCTTTAAAAATCCCAAGGAGCACTGTGCAAGCAATAATATTGAAATGGAAGGAGTATCAGACCACTGCAAATCTACCAAGACCCGGCCGTCCCTCTAAACCTTCAGCTCATACACGAAGAAGACTGATCAGAGATGCAGCCAAGAGGCCCATGATCACTCTGGATGAACTGCAGAGATCTACAGCTGAGGTGGGCTAGTCTGTCCATAGGACAACAATCAGTCGTATACTGCACAAATCTGGCCTTTAAGGAAGAGTGGCAAGTAGAAAGCCATTTCTGAAAGATATCCATAAAAAGTGTTGTTTAAAGTTTGCCAAAAGCCACCTGGGAGACACACCAAACATGTGGAAGAAGGTGCTCTGGTCAGATGAAACCAAAATTGAACTTTTTGGCAACAATGCAAAACGTTATGTTTGGCGTAAAAGCAACACACCTCATCACCCTGAACACACCATCCCCAGCATCATGGTTTAGGCTTGCTTTTCTTCAGCAGGGACAGGGAAGATGGCTAAAATTGATGGGAAAATGGATGGAGTCTGATGGAGTCTGCAAAAGACCTGAGACTGGGACGGAGATTTGTCTTCCAACAAGTCAATGATCCAAAACATAAAGCAAAATCTACAATGGAATGGTTCATAAATAAACATATCCAGGTGTTAGAATGGCCAAGTCAAAGTCCAGACCTGAATCCAATCGAGAATCTGTGGAAAGAACTAAAAACTGCTGTTCACAAACGCTCTCCATCCAACCTCACTGAGCTCTAGCTGTTTTGCAAGGAGGAATGGGCAAAAATGTCAGTCTCTCGATGTGCAAAACTGATAGAGACATACCCCAAATGACTTACAGCTGTAATAGCAGCAAAAAGTGGCGCTACAAAGTATTAACTTAAGGGGGCACGCCCAGTTTTTTTTTGTTTAAAAAAGTTTGAAATATCCAATACATTTTGTTCCACTTCATGATTGTGTCCCACTTGTTGTTGATTCTTCACAAAAAAATACAGTTTCATATCTTTATGTTTGAAGCCTGAAATGTGCAAAAGGTCAAAGTTCAAGGGGGCTGAATACTTTCGCAAGGCACTGTATCCAGTCAAAAGTAATGTGTGCTAAAATCTGACTTGTTCAGTGGACATCCCGCCTAATGCTAGATTCACATCAGGCACGTAAAAAAAAATCACTGTACGGCATTGTAATACAGACACACTTGTACACGCAATCAATATCGTAATCAATCTTCCGCATCTACAAGATGGTGGGCAACGTTGCATACAACTGTCCACCTCCAGCAAGGAAACTGGCAGGAGCTTTTTCAGTTTAGTATTGATTAACAATATGAAAACTATCTATTGAGCTGTCAAAGCTTTTCTTGCAATCCCATATACCCATAGGTGAAAGCGACATATTAGCTCTTCCTCAGTGGTACATCAACTTCCGCACCACACAATTTGGATAATTTCAACTCTTGCGACACACCCACCGCACCGCGTCCACATTTTTTACATTACACCCTGCAAATTTAAATACACTATATCTAGCTTTTGCCTGCTGTATTTACACATTATATCCCTCGACATCATAGTCAAAATAACATTTAGTACAAAAACTCTGAACAATTATTAAAATGCAATTTGTGAAATACCTGGAATAAGTGATCACTTACTTAGAGTAAGTATTATAAACTTGCTCAGGTACAACCAGTCACTTCCCAGATCACAGACCATGCAAATTTCCCCCACCTGACATTAATTGTAGTGTTTTTGACTACTTCATAAGAAGCTGTTCCATGATGAGTGCATTAGTAGTAGTGCATGGACCTGCAAAAAATACACCATGGTTGGAACGGTGCTTTCAAAAAGGCTCTGGGACATGGTTGTGGAAAGGCACAAGTTAGGAGAAGGATACAAAAGATGTCAAAGGCTTTAGCTATCCCACTGAGTAATGTTCAGAGCTTTATTAAGAATGGGAAAGCATATGGCAGAACCAACACCTTGCCTACCTCGGGCCGTCCCTCCAAACTGGATGAGGACATTGATCAGGGAAGCTACCAAGAGGACAATGACAACTTTGAAGGACATACAAGATTGGTCAATCTGTGCAAGTGACAAAAATTTCACAAGGTTTATACAAAGCTGGCCTGTATGGCAGGGTGGCAAGAAAGAAGCCTCTCCTAAAGAAGGAACAAACTGAGTCTCGTTTGTGCTTTGCAAAATATATTTTTTTTAATGCCATGTGCCAAAATGTTTGATGTTCAGATTAGACCAAGATTTACCTTTTTGGACTGAAATTCAAGCATTATGTTTGGCAAAAACTAAACACAGCACACCAACCAAAACACACCATACCTACTGTGAAGCATGGTGGTGGCAACATTATGTTGTGGGAGTATTGCTTTTCAGCAGGGACTGGGCAATTGTTCAGGATTGAAGGGAAAATGGATGATGCCAAGTACACCCAAATTCACGAGGAAACCTACGGCCCGCTGTTAGACAGCAGAAGATGGGCATGTGATTTACCTAGCATGACCACGATCCTAAACACACCGCCAAAGAAACTACCCAGTGGCTTAAGGATAGGAAGGTTAATGTCCTTGAGTGGCCAAGTCAGAGCCCCAAGCTAAATCCAGATGAAAATATGTGGATAGACAGCAGTCAATTGCCGCTCACCATGAAATTTGACTGTCAAACAATTCTGCAAGGAAGAATAGGCAAATATTCCCTATCTAGGTGTGCTAACCAAATAGAGATATATCCACACAGACTGATGGCTGTAATTAAAGCAAAAGGTGGCCCTATGAATTATTAAATCATAGGACTGATCATTTTTCAAACTCTGTTATTCTAATTTTATTTTTAATTTTTATTCTGAACTGATGCCTTTTTACGTTACTTGAATGGTATAAGGCAGAATGTGTAAATAAAGCTGGAACAAAAATATTTATTTTTTATGTGTTTTGATTTAAGGCTGTAAAACAAAAAAGTGAGTATTCCAAAGGAATATGATTTTCTACAGGCACTGTATTGACTATGGGACAAAATTACCTAATGTTGCAAATATAACTAAAAGCAGGTGAGTAGCTATGGTGAGTAGCTATGAGGTTCAGAAAGGTAGCAGTGGAGTCAAAGTAAGCTGTTGGTTGAAATAGAAAAGTGAAGTAGATTTCAGTAGATAGTAGTAGTACGGTGATAGTAGTAGTATGGTAGTAGTTAGTAGATTACAGTAGATAGTTGTAGTAAGGTGCAGTAGATTTCATTAGGTAGTAGTAGTAGTAGTAGTTGTAGTAGTAGTAGTAGTAAAGTGCAGTAGATTTCATTAGATAGTAGTAGTAAAGCGTATTGGTAGTAGTAGTAGAGTGCAGTAGATTTCAGTAGATAGTAGTAGTAGTAAAGTGCAGTAGATTTCATTAGATAGTAGTAGTAAAGTCGATTAGTAGTAGTAGTAGAGTGCAGTAGATTTCAGTAAATAGTCGTAGTAGTATGGTGCAGTAGATTTCAATAGATAGTAGTAGTAAAGCGTATTAGTAGTAGTAGTAGAGTGCAGTAGATTTCAGTAAATAGTCGTAGTAGTATGGTGCAGTAGATTTCATTAGATAGTAGTAGTAAAGCGTATTGGTAGTAGTAGTAGTAGAGTGCAGTAGATTTCAGTAGATAGTAGTAGTAGTAGCAAAGTGCAGTAGATTTCATTAGATAGTAGTAGTAAAGTCGATTAGTAGTAGTAGTAGAGTGCAGTAGATTTCAGTAAATAGTCGTAGTAGTATGGTGCAGTAGATTTCATTAGATAGTAGTAGTAAAGCGTATTAGTAGTAGTAGTAGAGTGCAGTAGATTTCAGTAAATAGTCGTAGTAGTATGGTGCAGTAGATTTCATTAGATAGTGGTAGTAAAGCGTATTAGTAGTAGTAGTAGAGTGCAGTAGATTTCAGTAAATAGTCGTAGTAGTATGGTGCAGTAGATTTCAGTAAATAGTCGTAGTAGTATGGTGCAGTAGATTTCA
>JACXGM010024942.1:0-15515 GCA_016801145.1 Umbra pygmaea | reverse complement strand
CAGCTCAGCATTCAACACTATTGTTCCTGCTAAGCTCATTTCCAAGCTCAGGATCCTGGGTTTTAACTCCTCCCTCTGCAACTGGATCCTGGACTTCCTAACGAGTAGACCCCAGATGGTGAGAATGGGCAACCTTACCTCCTCCACAATGACCCTGAGCACTGGAGCCCCACAGGGCTGCGTACTCAGTCCCCTCTTGTACGCTCTATTCACTTATGATTGTGTGGCCACACACAGTTCCAACACCATCATAAAGTTTGCTGATGATACAACCATCCTAGGTCTCAACTCCAACAACGATGAGACTGCTTACAGAGAAGAGGTAAGAGCCTTGGCTACCTGGTGCCAGAGCAACAACCTCTCTCTCAACGTCAGCAAGACAAAAGAGATGATAGTGGATTTTAGGAAGCAACAGAGGGAGGGTCCTGCCCCCATACACATCGATGGAGCTGAAGTCGAGAGAGTTTCAGAGTTCAAGTTCCTCTGTGTGTTCATCAGCGACAACGTCACATGGTCCAGACAGACAATCTCGGTAACAAAAACTGCCCAAAAGCGCCTATACTTCCTGAGGAGACTCAAGAAGTTTGGCATGTCTGTCAGGATTTTAACAAACTTCTACAGGTGCACCATTGAGAGCATCTTCTCAGGCTGCATTACAGCCTGGTACGGCAGCTGCTCCGCTGCTGATCGTAAGGCCCTTCAGAGGGTGGTGAAGTCAGCGGAGCGCATCATTGGCTGCTGCCTCCCCTCCATGCAAGGCATCTACCATAAGCGATGCCTTAGGAAAACAAAGAACATTGTCAAAGACCACAGCCACCCAGGCCGTGATCTCTTCTCACTACTGCCATCTGGTAGACGTTACTGGAGCATCAGGGCACGGACCACCAGACTTAAAAGCAGAATTCAAATGCACCTTTAAAAGCAATTTTCCATGCCATTTCTATAAATATTTACTACTTCTACTGTTGTACATTTTCCAGACCACTGCTCAGTACATAGCGTTTTATTATATTATTACTATTACTATTGTCATTATTATCTTAAAATTCTTATATTTTTGTATTTCTTGTTTTTAGGCCCACTGCATAGAATCGCCGAGCCATGTCAAAAAGAATTTATCTGCATAGGTTGATGTATGTTATTCAATGCATATGATAAATAAAACAACTTTGACTTACACTAGCCCGACATGTGTGAAACATAACTCACTGTTCTACAAATGTCTCGGAGAAGCTACTAGCACCTCCAGATAGCTGTAGGGTGAAGTTTCCCTTTAAGTTTGTTCCAATCACTGGCAATCGAGAACTGGAAGGAATGGCGGCCAAAAATGGTGTTGGGTTTAGAGGTGACTCGGAGATATACCTGCAATAGACATGATGTATACTGTTGTTTTCTGAGTTACAAATGACACCAAATAGGTATTTAATAGATAATCACAGATATTTCATCATATATTTTAACTTTTAAATGTTATAGACAGAAATACAGGATCATGTATGAATTATTCAAAAGATGTGTTGATCAAAACTCTGTAATATACTGTAATGTTGTTCTATGGAACAAACATTGTTCCATCTCTCCCTATTAGAAACATATTTAGCTTAAAAATTCTGAAAATGAGACCAGCCAGGGTAAGGCAAATCTGACACCGGAAAGAACGGCATCAAGATGTTGATTTATCGAACATCAAGTACCAAATGTTTCTTTTTATACCTTTATAAACTAGACATTGCTGACTGGCAACTATACTATGGAATTCAAAACTGTCACAGAATAGTCATGGGTGGTAACACTTGAGTTCACTTGAAAGAGCAATGCATGCTGGAAAATGATGTTGTTGGTGTGGCTTATTACGGTACACAATCATTTTAAATAAACCCAACATATTTTGGTTGAGTAGAGGTTTTTTAAACCAATTACAAGGAATTTTTCAACCTAATTGAAATATGTTTGTTTTATGTATTATATTTTTGAGTGCACCAACCAGAGCTCTGCTGCTCAGGGCCTTTTAAAATGGACCTAAAGCCATTGCAGAAATTTAATTCTGTCATATTCTCTTCCTGCTTCCTGTCAGTAAGGTTTTTAGAAAAATAAAATAGAGATGTCGAGAGGTACCCAACTTTGAGACTCGATATCTCTGGCTGCGATGATCCCACATGGACAACCACCCCTTTAAACCTGGCACAGCCAGCAGAGGAATGGCAACCCCACTGAGTCTAGATCCTCTCTAGGATTCTTCCTGGGAAGTTCTTTGATTTCACATTGTTCGTTGTTCTTTGGGGTTTTAGGCTGGGTGTAAAAGCACTTTGTGATGGCTGCTGATGTAAAAAAAGGCTTTATAAAATGAATTTAGTTTAGTTGCTAGCATGTACTGTACAGTTCATGAAATATGATGCTTTGACACTCAAGCGTCAATCGACAAAACCTACAAGGGCTCTATTGGGCAGGCTGGCTGGCTAGGCTAAATATATACCTCAGTAGCTAGTGTGACGGGTGTGTAACGGCTCCGAACATACCCTGCTAGCAGCCCGCGCGGCAGTTCGCCTTTGCCCCATACCGGGCTCAAACCCGCGGCCATCTGCTTCGCAACACTCAACACAGCCCTGCTTGCATCGTACCAACCGAGTGAGCTATACAAAAGGTACCAATTGTATAAGTTTTCGGCGACATTTCAAGCTTGCTGTACAGTGAGATTACGTACGTTCTTAACTCTGTTACACTAGGTAACTAGACAATATTTCTACTCCAAATATAATAATAATACCAAAGTCAATTTCTTCAGGTGAAGGTGTTAGATGCTGTAGTTCTTTAATCATTAAAACTAACTGCTCTATCAATTTAGGAGTTGATTCCAAGTTAGATGTAGAAATTGTGATTCTAGTATAAAACGTTCCAGGAAAAAGTATTTGCTTTGGTAACGTTTGGTTAATCGGATGGCCGATTGTGGACATACAGGTACTGAAATACACTATATGGCCCAAAATATGTAGAAACGTGACAATCACATGCATATGAGTATTTTTTCCTTTTTTATTAGGGACCATGTACAATTTTAAACATAAATGATACCATTTATTGCATTGTACCAGAGTTAGCCTCAGGCTAATTTACATCTGTAGTCCCCTGGCAGGGCCCAATAAAAAATACAAATAACATACAAACAACCCCCACCCCCATCTGTTCTCTCACACGCACACAGACACACACAAGCACACCCAAAAAACACATTTTGTCAACACCACATCAGTATCAAAGGCTGTAGATTTGAGTGGTCTTCAAAAAAACATTCCATTGAGATTTAAAGCTCCTAATGGAACTGCAGCTCGGTATCTGTTATTGCATTCCACTGTGTATAGTGGCATTAAAAAAAGGCAGATTGTATAAATGTTGACCGGCAAAAAGGTATGTTGCAATCATAGATCGAAGATATTCTGGTAGATCTTACAGTAATAGCAGGGTGATAGCAAACAAAAGGCAATAAGCATGCAGGGGCCAAGCCGTATAAGATCTGGTACACTAGGGTCAAGTTTGAAAAAAGTCTCAAATTTTCAAAACTCAATACATTATGTTTGTTTAGGATATTGCAGTGGTGGTACTGAAATGATGTTTAAGCAAGGATTTTTATAGCTTGCTTATATAATGATCCTACAGGTCTAATGGCAGATTTACTGGCCTGTCCCCAACAAGTGACACAATATGAGATACGTGAAAAACCATGGATATTAATATGGAGTTGACCCCTCCTTTGCGGCTATATACGGAAGGCATTCCACAGGATATTGGAGTGTGTCTGTGGATATTTGTGCCCATTCAGTCAAAAGAGCTTTTATGGGGTCAGGAACTGATTTTGGTCGAGAAAGCTTGGCTCAAAATCGCTGTTCCAATTTATCCCAAAGGTTTTCAATGGGGTTGAGTTCAAGGCTCTGTGTAGGCCACTTCGAGTTCCACCACACCAAACCTGTTTAACCATGTATTGCACAGGGGCACAGTCAGGAAAGGGCCTTCCCCAAACAGTGGCTATAAAGTTTAAAGTACATATTTGTCTAAAGTCCTGTATTCTGTAAGATGACCATTCACTGAACTAATTGGGCTTGCCCAAACCCTGAAAAACAGCCCCATACCCTTTTTCACTCCTTCAACAAACTTCATAGCAGGCACTATGCATTCTGGTTAGTAGTGTCGGGTGTCAGATCCCAGATAGCAGAGAGTTACCAGGGCCACGGTCGGACCAGCAACGCTATAGTTGGCTGTCCGCCAAGAGGTTTGCTCATTGGTTAATGAGCGGTCCACTGGAGGCAGAGTGATCCACCGGTGGGTAAGCAGTGTTTTAGACTTTAAAAAATTTGTCTAAAATAAAAAAGTCTGACTCAACACACAGCCATTAAGGTCTAAACCGCTGGCATTAAAAGTGAGTACAACAAGTGAAAACGTCCAAATTGGGCCTAAAGTGTCAACATTACCTTCCAGCAGTGCCGTGACCCTCTTGAGCATTAGGCCGCCTGCAGACTGGCTGCGTGGCGTGAGCGTGTCGGCTGCGTGGCGTGAGCGTTTTTATTTCGGCTCCCATGTTAACAGGTTGGAGCTTGCACAATGCCTGCGTGACACGCGCGTCTCAGGCGCGGCTTGAGCCGCGCCGAAAATGCTTGCATGCTAGAAATAGGACCGACGCCTATTCACAGTAAATCTGAAGTTGAGTTTGACAGAAAAAAATATATTTTACTAAAATCAGTAGCTATGTATTTATCCATCACTGTTTGAAAGCTGTGTGATAACAGTTGAAATTGTTGTCATAAAACCAAGAGCAGCACATCGCAAATCCAAATGTAGACTGGTTTGTCTGGGCCTATGTCCCGAGATATAGCCCTCCCTGTATCTTTCACCTAGCAGCAGCAGCGCTGCGTCAGACACGTTTCTGGTGTGCAAAGACATAGAAAACGCCACGCAACTGACACGCAACAGAAACGCCACGCTCACGCAGCCATTCTGCAGCCGGCCTTAGGTTCACCAGAGCTTCATAGGTTGCCACTGGAGTCCTCTTCCACACCTCTGTGACGACATCACGGAGCTGGAGGATGTAAGAGACCTTTCGCTCCTCCACCTTTCTTTTTGAGGATGCCCTGCAGATGCTAAATAGGGTTAAGGTCTGGAGACATGGTTGGCCAGTCCACAGGCCCGGCGGGAGTATTAAATCCGCAAGGGGGCACCCAAAATTACTAAGGGCGCACACATATTTCAGATCGGTACTTACACAATGAATAATGTGGATAGTATGTTGTGGAGTGGACAGTAATAATTAGTAGCTTGTAAATACACAATGCATTCAATTGCAGGCAGACGCATGGCTGTCTTGCCATAGTAAAACATGTTAGACTTTACAACTTCGACTATTAATACCAGTAAAAAAACATTTTGAAAACGCTGCTACTGCTGCAGCAGCTACATCTTTTGCAAAGAAAAGTTCCTAATTTTCATATGGCTCACATCACTACAGTTCCTAATATTGCTCAAAATCCACCCAACTTCACCAATGTATTGCAAAAAGCAGTTATTCTACTATAACAACATCAACAATACATTAGACATTATAAACTAAAAATGTCAAATGTCATCACACCACATCACCTCAATCCCACAATACACAATCAAAAGCAATGGAGAAAATAATGTAGCCTACTGCCAAGCCATTTTCCCCCATTTCCAAAAGCTTGCAAATTACACAATAATCCAAAACTGACAATGCTGATATTTCTTACCGGATTCAGAAAAGTTTGTCAGGCACAGGCACCTGCAAGGCTGTATAGGCGGCAAGACAGTTTTACTGCAGCTAGGCCGAGTGGCATCGGCGGTCGAATGTCCCGGTGTTACCGGCAATGTTCAATCATCAATTTCAAATTGAGCCCTTCTTTCTACTGTGTGAAGGCCAATCAACGTATGATTTTTACCAATGTGTAACTTTTTTATGTTAACCCGCTGGTTTTGATTCCTGTGCTGTGGCACAGCGTAATAATCAACACAACAAATACAGCGTAATTATCAACGCCACAGCTAGGCCTGACCGTGGAGGGATTTGTAGGACACATACTGGAATCAAAACTGAGGGGGCACAATATTGTAACTGAGAGGGCATTGCCCCCTTTTGCCCCCTCGTGCCGCTGGGCCTGCCAGTCCATCACCTTTACCCTCAGCTAATCAAGTGTTTACGAAAATGGGAGGGGTGTACTTACTTTTGTGAGATACTGTATATACATTAATTGAATTCAGGTTTTTGATTTCAAAATAAACTTAAATGAGCTTTGTGTTATACAGTATATGAATGTCAGTGTATCCAATTTTCTAAATTGTTTAAAATATTTTTCGTTAGCAATAGAAATCCAGAACATAAGCCTAGCTAGGACATAACCTATAAGCAGCTGATGTAACAACTGGAACAACAGCGTGAGTGTGTCAAATTCCCGGAGGACTAAAATGCTGCTCGCCCGCCGGCGGACTGCCAACTCTGCCACCAGCGGTCCGTCAGTGTCCAGACAGCTCTATTGCTATCTGGGAGTCAGACTTTTAGTCGCAAGGTTGCCGTTCCAAATCCCAACTGTGCCAATTGTCGTTGTGTCTTTGGGCAAAACAATAACCCTAAGTTGCCCCAGAGGGAGTTGCTCTGGATAAGATTGTCTGCTAAATGACCATTTGTTTTATGATATCCTGGCATCTGCCACACCCAGATTTGACTGCCTACTAATGAAGCGTAATTCATCACTCTGAAAAACATGTTTCCACTGCTCCGGAGTCCAGTGTTGGCACGATTTCTACTGACTTGTGGCAAAGGTGGCATCCTATGTCAGTGCCACATTTAAATTCACTGAGCTCTTCAGTACGACCCATTGTACTGACAATTTTTTGTCTACGGAGGTTTCATGACTATGTCGTGGATTTTATGAACCTATGCACAATGGGTGTGTCTGAAACACTTGAATTCAATAATTAGTAGGAGTGTTCACATATGTTTGGCCATATAGTGTATGTCTTTTGTTAAGACAATAGAGACACATGGAAAACCACAATAGGTTGAGTTCTCTATCCGCTATACAACACACACACACACACCTCTCTGGCCCTCCATCCCTACAGCTCACTCACTCAGCAGTGTGTCTCACTGCTTGATAGCTGAAGCAGGTCAAAGTGAAATTAATAGATTTGTTTTTTTACAGCAAAGTCATGGTGTCCACAGTTCACGTTAGAAGTAGTCAAAATTCTGCCAACTGAAACCAATATATTTTCACAGTGAGATAATTTTCAAAGTATCTAACTTTTGCAGAAATAGCATATGCATAAAAACATTGAATGTTTTTTGCAGCAAGTGAGGCTAGTTTTACAGACCCAAAAGTAAAATGACCCAAAAACATTACTTATGTGTGGCAAGCATAGACCTAGAGCACACAGAACTGATATTCTATGGGATTTAACAGTATGTGACATTAGGCAACCTGAGCTCATTATAATATTTCTCCCCACCCTCCAATAATCCTTCATGGATAGTCACAGATGAGATACTTCAATCAGTAAGAATATAATGGTTGCTGGTTTTTGATCTGGAATAAAGGATGACTATGCATACCTTTAACCATAAAAAGTAATTTATGATTATAAATCAGAATAATGTTTATGATTTCCAGTTTGCAATTGTTTGTATATAAACAAATAAAAAAATATTCTCTGAATTATACAATGAAAATGTATTGGTCAGTATACAGTCTTCAACTGTATTCAATTCAAATCCAAAGTTAACATTACATGTTTGCACAATATACACTTATTTAAATACATTTAGGCTTCCACTCACAAGTTAATTAAGCATAAAAAACAATAACTTTGGTTCAGTGGGAATAAGGACCCCACAAAGTCAGATGCCAACATGTCCACTGTGCCTGGGCAGGCAGCCCAAACTTCTGTGGGTCCGCAAAAGTCCCCCTTGTCATTTTAATTTTGATTTAAGCTCTTTACAGGCAATTAGAAAATGGTTCATTATGCCTCCTACCAGCAGTCTATTAAGGGCAGATTATAGGGAGGTGGAAATGCATGAATGCCAATGAGTTTAAAACCACTACAATGGCCCCAAACAGGACTGATAATAACAAACCCCTGGGTGTTTAATATGCAGGGTGGAGAGGCAAGGTCAAGAGCTCCTTTGGATCCAGGTCAGTTTGTAAATGTCGTTTGCCAAAGAGTCCCTTCTTAACTCCTGTGGGTTAATGTGCCCTCAAAACCTGTTCATTGATAAGAATGCCACGATAAAGCATGTTTGAGAAAGAAGGAAACTCTGTAATACTATAAAATGAACATTTACTGATGTTTTTGTGAGAATACCGGCATGTTAATTTGGTTTAAGCTGAGAGAAAAGAGCTTTAGACAAAAAAGTGACAACAATTCCATGGCAATCATACAGAGCTGAAAGCATGAATGTCATGCTTAATAACATGGGCAAAGTTCAGTCTCTAGGGTTGAAACATATCTGATTACTTTCCTAATAGGGAATCTGGATTTGCTCCACATTTCCCCCTGATGCCTTATTTAAAACCCAGGGTACCAGATTTTTGCAACTCTATCTGCCACTGATACATTAGAATTAACACCATGCCACAACATGCAATCAAATTAAACTCCAGATGGGCGCAGGTGTTTAAGTCAATTCCTCGTAATATAACTGCATCTTTCAGGCATATTGAAAGTGCCCATGGGTCTAACAGTGCAATATGACGAAACGCCACCAAGGGTAGAGATGTCGCATAGTGTATGTAATATCACTTTCCAATACTGAAGATTCTCAGGATGTGGACAGTAACATAAACAAAACAAACACATTTTGCTGTCATCTGATATCTACAGTATAATGTTGTGGTCACTGAGATTACAGGTACATGACAACTAAGTGTTTACTAGAGACTGGAAGTATGTAATAGTAAGAGTAGGTCCACTTCAAATGTTATTATTTTTGGTATGTACTTATTAACTTTATTTGCAGACTCAAGATCCAGATAAAAGAGTACACAACACATACAAACCAATATGAATACATACAGACATACTGACTTCCATATTAAAAAAATAATAAAAATAAATAAATAAACAATATACATACATACAGTCATACATGCATACATACATACAAATAGCTACAGACAATAATTAAGACCGATACAGATGCATGTTCCAGTGCTTCCAGAGTTGAGAAGTATATTTGTTATCACTAAGTGCAGGATTGACTAAAGCAGTTAAAATTGTATTCTTTGACTCTGTTAATTGGCACATGAATCTGTACATAAAATTCCTCAGCACAGCATGAAAGGTGGGAACATTACTTGTCACAAACAGATAGCTAGCACTGGTCAATCTTGGACACTTCAACATGATTCTATGTACATCATTGTATGCCACCTTTATCTTATTTATCTTTGCTTTACTGTAGCTACACAATAGGTGAGTTGTATAAAGTGGAGTACAGTATGCTCTAAAAAGAGATATCTTAACTTTTTCAGTACACATATAAAATTTACGTGCCAGCATATTTGCCTGTCCATATAGTTTTCAGCACTGGCGCTTTATGACATCATCATCACAAAAATCATCCCTGATGATGTGGCCCAGGTATTTTGCTTTAGAAACTACATTAAGCTCTTGCCCTGTCAGATGAGGGAAAGCATAGCTTCCTGTCCTCCTTAGTTCTGGCAATCATTACAACACTCTTTTATGAATAAAAAAAAAAAAAGTATACATACGTACATACGTACATACGTACATACGTACAAACGTACATACGTACATACGTACATACGTACATACGTACATACGTACATACGTACATACGTACATACATACATACATACATACATACATACATACATACAATTAGCTATAGACAATCATTGAAACCGATACAGATGCAGTATTAATAATATAGCTTTTCCTTTTCAGGTTCTGTACTAATTTGAAACAAAATTAAAGAATGCATCCAGACACTTGAGAAGAAATATAAAAATCAAATAGATAGCAAGCTTTTCAAGACCATAGGTTTGAAATAGCTTTCTTTGTTGACTGATATTCAATATTTTCTTTTAGGCAAGTTTTAAATATGACACAGCATGGATATTGTTTACATCAAGAAATGTAGCTTTTGTCTGTAGAAGGAAACAGACTACCCTGAAGGAATGTTAATTTATTATGGCAATTGACTACATTCCACCCTATGGCAATGCAATAAACACATGAAAAAAAGATCAGGAACATTTATATATCACTTGGGATTTATAACCAACAACCCTTTAGAATATGTAACTAATTTGGAATATATACTGTAATACACTGGATGATGCATTCACATTATTCATATTCAAACATTTGTTGTATCTTGGGGCAAAAATGTCTCATGCTGTGGTGAAATCACATTTCAAGTAAGCCTGCAGATATGCCTTTGGAGAAATTGCATATCCTTCCACGTAGTGAAGAGTCTGTGGTTGACTAGAGGGAGGTAAATTTAACTAGAATATAATAGAAACTGCAATAATCATCAATTTCCCTGTATTCCATCTACACTAATTTCATATATTTATTCAGTCACCTGTTTCTATAAATTACATGTCTTTTGGTTTTGAGCATGGCTGCATTTCTTACAATTACTACTGAACATTGTAAACTTCAAATTCATTTTTTAATTAAACAGGTTGTTTGGAATTCTAAAGACATTGAGTCATTTAGGTGGTTAAATTGCTGCATGCAGTTTAAGAGATGCAGATAACCAGCTCCTTCCCTAAGGTCTAAGCTCTTTATTTACAATTCTACAGTACACTGTACTCATATGTAATCATATTTGGCATTTACACTTAATCTAGAGAGTACAAAACATTTAAAGAAACTATCTACTATCCCTAACCCTGTTGCTAACATTACCATATCCTAACTTTAACCCTAACCCTGAACCTACCTTTTCTAAACCTAATTTAACAAGCGTGTACCAACAGATAAATATAATATCAACAGACTAAACAAACTATGTATAGAGCACTTACAGATGTGAATAATGTGTAACTCATTTATGAAATTATTTAAAATGCATTGTTTACAAATAATTTATTAGAGGATGAGCCTCCCATTTGATTTCCCATTATACTTGAATCTGTTCTAATAATTTAACAATGGTTAGACATCTATAATTTAACAACTGTATATAGCTTCCCTGTTTTTTCCCAGTTGTCACACATTGTTACTTGTTGAATGTTAGAAGTATTTTGTGTGCAGGCCATTTTGCCTAAATATTTGACTCCACAAAGTCTTGTGTCTTTTTTTCCGGGTTTTTGGAAGATATTAAACCTTTATTTTTCACCTTCACACTTGCCCTTGTCCCTGCACACCCACTCTGAGACACATACTTAGTCTTGAAAAACAGTTAATTTATTCCACCTCATGGCACTGTGCATACACATGGTCATAACTGGGTACAGTAGTACATGTTTCTAAACATTATCAAGCAAATAATCAGATTTATAAATTCAACAATTTGTGTAGAAATGACACATGGTTTACACAATATGTGCAAATGAACACTTGACACAGTAAATGAGGCCCTGATTTCTTTCGGTTGTCACCCCTACTCCTATAAACAATAATATAACTACCCACATATAAAAAATCTACACTAGATTGAGATAAACAATATAGGATAAACCATTAAAGACGTTACAGTCCCTTTTTACAAACAGCAGGGCATTAGAATGACAACAATATTTAGACAATTGTTTTCACAGCTGTTTCTTTCCATCATTAGTGCATGCACAGGAGATATGTCTTCATTCTAGACTTTCTATTTGCGTAATAATGTCACGCTCATTTTGGGACATTGTTCATATGCCAATATATGAACTACCTGTTGTTAAGAGTCTCAAGGGTCCTCACCTGCGTCCAGTCATGTAATCAGTTACCATTGCATATATAGCTCCCCTTCCATGTTGTCAGTGTTGTTCATTGTTTGTGTTAGATGCAATTCTGTCTTCATGTTTCTTATTTTTTGTATCCATTAAAACTCACAAATGCTGCGTTTGCTCAATTCAATCGGCTGCACCATTACAAATAAATAATTGATTATAATATTTCTTCCCTTTGATATTTTTTCTACCCCAAAACATGTTTTCATAAAAATCTCATTACCTGTAATGAGTCCTGGTCAATTTTGTAGTATTTTACATTACTTATCAACATAACCCACATTTTTAATTGAAACCTATTTAATTTGGTTTTTATGTAATTTGTGAAACATACACACAAAAATACAAAAACAAAAGGACTTTGATGAGTCAAAACAGGTACTAGAAGACATGAAACAACTGCACTAAAACACATCATGTCACTATTGTGTTGTATATGGTTGGAGATGTGGAAGGGAAACCAAATGCAGGTTAAATTTATTCTTGAGAACCGGCTAAACAGCAAACCTAAGCCATAATGACTTTAACTACGGTATATATGGGCGGCTTTGATGACGAAACAACAACTCTGAACTACAAGCTACTACTCAACACTCAGTCCATATACGAGGACCCATGAACGAAGAACATCGTTAACATATACAGTAGGTATAGCTCTTTTTACAATTACTCATATACAGAATATGAGAAATTTACATTGTTTCATATAGAGTTTCCTCTTCAGGACGACTGCTCATGTATACATAACACAGTATAAAGTGGCAGTGCTCAGCTCTTGTACTTGCAAATAAAACCAGTGTAAATCCAATCGATAACAGGTGTAAGAAAACCGACAATGAACCGCGCCATCTCCCGGAACACTCAGTGTATAAATAGCATCCTGATTACTAATTCCGAACTGCTCTATGACATTTTTTACTATACCTAAAAACCATGTCCTTAAAACCATGTATTAAAGATCTCACATGGATGAGGAAAATACGGATAAACAAAGAAATATATCAATTCCATCTAAGAACAAAAAAACTGGTTGCTTTTCCATATTAACTACAAAATAGCTGGAAAGAAATTTTTGATGTTCCGGTCCCGTGGCACACACATGGTACATCCAATGGTACTGATTGGGCAGTGAAACAGCTAACCTGCCCCAAACTGTTGATGCAAAACTGGGGGCCCTATCATGCACCCGGTGCAGTGTAGCGCAAATCCCGATGCAAATGTTTTTGCTAGTTTAAGACTGACACAGTTGTCATTTTCCCATCCAGCGCCCATGTCGTTGAAATATGCGCTTATGGTGTTACAGGGAGGTGTGTTCAGGAAAATTCTTGGTGTAGTGCTATCTTGACGCATCGGAAAGTGATCGCGCCATTGACCAACAAAAACTGGTTTAAAGTCAATAGCGCAGCATTCTAGTGCTATTTTAACAGCACATCAGTGAAATGCGCCTCCAGGCTCATGCACAGCGCGCAGTGGACATTTTGGTGGCATAGTGTTCCTGCCATATATGATCTGCTTGCGCGCTTACACTTTACACTTTTCTTCTCCTGAAAACCTCGCCTTCTTGGTTGGCAAATCCGCCATCATAATAGCAATATGCCAAGGCAGAAACACGCCTGGCTTTTAAAGGGAATGGGTGAATGCACTCGGTTGGTTAATTTAATGTTACGCCGAAACCACACCTATGACACTTTTAATAGTACAACCCTATTAGACCTTTTTTTTGCCTTTAATCTAGCAAAAGTGGATTTGGACATGCCCAAAGCACACTTGTGCCATGTGCTTCACACTGTGCACTTAGATTGTTAAAATAGGGCCCTGTATATCCTTAAGGGATCAGATGGCTTTGAAAGAGTTTTATACTGTATTAAAAAGTATTTAACTATGCTTTCTTTAGAGATAACATTGGGTTTTTATGTAATGCACTCTTCCCCAAATCATCAATGATGATGCACTGAATAGGATGCTCAGTAGAACAGACATTCCAGATTGTGGCGTGAAGCTTTCCTTGGGGGAGTGAAAACCTAAAAATATCTCTGGAAAAAAGAGGTTGCTGAACATTTTTCTTAAATTAACCCCATTGAAAAACCTCTGGAATGTGATCAAGATGAAGATGGATGGTCACAAACCATCAAACAAAGCTGAGCTGCTTGAATCTTTTCACCAGGAGTGGCATAATGTCAACCAACATCAATGTGAAAGGTGGAGAGCACGCCAAGATGCATGAAAGCCAATAATTATTATAAGTATACATTTATTATTATTCCATCAAATATAGATTTCACAATTAATCCTAAATTGACACAAAAAAATTATTTGCATTATTCAACTTGTGACAACACTGAATCTTTGTTGTTATTTTGACCACTTGCAATTATCGCCAAATAAATGCTCGAAATGACAATATTTTTATTTATAATTTAGACAAATGTTGTCAGTAGTTAATGGCATAAAACACAGCATTGTTATTTGCTCAAATTAAAGTATAACAAAAATGGTATTTAGGAGTGTCCGCATGCAATAGTGGGCTAAGTCGCTGTCTTGTAGGACAAACTACGCCACGATAGTCAGGGGTTTCTCTGACTTTGCACGGACCTCCAACATGAAGCAGCGCAACTTGCATAACGCTGCCCAGTATTTGGGATAGATTTTGGGATTATATACCTTGCCACATCGCTTTCCAGCAACTCCCTGTGTGCAGACCAGGTGCCTGTGAATTAAATCGCAGAGCGTAATTATCCCGTACATTAACTGTCTGAAGAGTTCCACGTTGGATGAGCAGTGTGAAAAGAACCTGCGACTCTATGACATCTGGTTGGATGAACCATAACTCAGTGTTCCAAATTATTATGCAAATTGGAATTAAGTGTCATAAACATTAAATATTTTGTTTTTCAATTAAACTCATGGATGGTAGTGTTTCTATGGTCTCTTTGGATCACTGAAATCAATCTCAGACACCTGTGATAATTAGTTTGTCAGGTGAGCCCAATTAAAGGATAACTACTTAAGAAGGATGTTCCACATTATTAAGCAGGCCGAAGGTTTCAAGCAATATGGGAAAGAAAAAGGATCTCTCTGCTGCAGAAAAGCATCAAATAGTGCATTGCCTTGGACAAGGTGTGAAAACATTCGATATTTCACGAATATCGAGCAGGGGTGCGTTTCCCGTACACAATGCAAATCGGTGGTTTAACCACCATAGTACGATGCATCTTTAAAGAAATCAACTAGCTAGTCACTACTGTTTCCCGAAACCATGGTACCTGTGTCGCAGATCCATGGTTTGAACCACATTGGTTGGAGCTGTTGTTATGACGTTCTTCTTCTTCTTCTTCGACCTAATGGCGGATTGGTGCTATGAGCACATATCGCCACCTGCTGTAAAGGTTGGTTATTTTCTCTTTTCGACTGCGCTTCCTTAGTGACGATGTGGAGTAATTACGTTAACAACTCAACATTCATTCTTTGCACAATAAAATATATACATATAAAAACAATGTTGTCTTCTCTGATCCCAAACTCACAATTTCATATGTATTAATTTCTTAT
>JACXGM010024941.1:0-15515 GCA_016801145.1 Umbra pygmaea | reverse complement strand
AAAGTAGTTGGTGAACCAGTCGAGGCAGTTTTTGGAGAAGCCAAGGCTGCGGAGTCTACCAATAAGGATGTGATGATTGACTGAATCGAACGCCTTGGCTAGGTCGATAAAAACAGCGGCGCAGTAGTGTCTTTTATCAATGGCATTAGTGATATCATTTAAAACCTTGAGTGTGGCAGAGGTGCAGCCATGACCAGCTAGGACACCTGATTGCATAGCAGAGAGTGTGCTGTTGGATTCTAGATGTTTGGCAATCTGGTTGTTATCTTTATGTTTGAAGCCTGAAATGTGGTGAAAGGTCGAAAAGTTCAAGGGGGCCGAATACTTTCGCAAGGCACTGTATAAGTCAATTCTACGAAAAACCCCTCTGTACCTAAACTCTCTTCTCACCATTGCCTTACCCACCTGTAACCTGCGCTCAAGAAGGTACATCTCCCTAGTCACCCCAAAAGCCTACACCTCCTTTGGCTGAAACTCCTTCCGGTTCACTGCAGCTAATGACTGGAATGAGCTACCGAAGACTCTGAAACTCGTGATCACTGTCCCCCTGACATCCTTTAAATCACGAGTATCAGACTTCTGTCTGATCATTGCACATGCTGACCCTCTCCTCTCACCTGTAGCTTACTACCTCTCCCCATCTGACCTAGTGCCTTAGTTTTGCCCCTATGGCACCTTTGCACACACTGACTTGCACAGTATTTTATTTAAAGTATCTTATTTATCATCTGTCATTTGCACAATATCCATTTACACAGTTATGCTCAAGTGATAATTTACTCTTGTATTTGCCTTCCACTTTACATACCAATTGATCTACCTCTCAAACTCAGATGTCTGTTGCACTAGTTGTAATTTTGATTGTTTTTTATCCTTTGTGTAATTAATGTGTATTTTCTGTAATTCATGTGTAACTGTGTCTCATCTTGCACGTACCCCTTTATCTTGGACAGGTCACTGTTTTATATGAGAAATTGCTCTCAATGTGCCCATCTGGTTAAATAAAGGTGAAATAAAAAATAAAAAATTGACATTACGCTGCCTGGGATGTGGGTTAAATAAGTCTATCATGTCATGTCGCTCTCCAGCGACTCCTTGTGTCCTTGGAAAAATGTGAACAACTGAAGGCATAATCTTATCTACAACCTATGCTAATAAAGGTGTTGCTAACTAGCATATGGGATTTTATCATGGCTGCAAGACTGGGGGGTAATTGTAACACTGTGTTACAATTGCTCCAAGCCAATGAGCTACAACCCTGTTAGTCTGTGCTCACATATTTATCTGTTAGCAAATTAACATATTTCACAAAATTTAAATGTAAAATTACATTAAAAAATGTGTTTTATGTGTTCAAACAATATTAGACCTTGACAGAGTTAAATATACTTTAACTCAATTCAAATAATGAAAATCTAGTTAGCACTAAAATAGTTGCCTAGTCTTCTGGAAAAATATAACGACTTTTGCTTTTGAATTAATATGATGTCTGAGATCTAAAATAATTTGAACCATATACAAAAGAAACTCTTATTAAAATATTAGTAGATACTGCAAAATATGTCAATTGTATTATTAATTAGTTGAAAATATATTTGTTTCTTATATCAAAATATCAAACCATGACTAGGGTAGTAGTGTGAGAAGGAAATAAAATGTTACATTTCCCCCGATCTCCCCTACATCTTTCACAGTGATATTAACAATGTATTTTAATTCAGGATTATGTATGTACAATGCTGTTCCGGACCAAGGTTAATACTAGCAGTACTAGAATCAAACAAACATTCAAGCCTTTGTGCGCTGCTGTGCGCTCAGCCTTATGATGCTGGTCAAGGATAATGTACCATTGCGCTCGTATTCAACAAGAGGCAAGTGATGGATGAGGCTGAAAACTTTCTCGTCGTCGTCCTTCACGTCTTGCTTTCTTCACCGCAAATAAAGACATGTATTCAAAAGTCATATATTTATTTGAGGCTACTGCAGTGAAATCAAATATGACACGTTTTTTTATTCAAAGTTCAAAGGATTTCTTTGCGGAACTGCACTGAGCTGCATCGCGCGGAAAGGTGTATCTATACTTTTGACCTCTGGTTTTCAACAAATTTCAACAGCTCAGCCTGAAATAACTTGTTATACGATTGGAACTTAACGTTGAATTTATAATGGCGGCAGCGACTCTCAATGGATCGAACACAACTGGGAATTTGAATCAGTTTGTTCAGCCGCCGTGGCGCATTGCTTTGTGGTCGGTCGCATACAGCTTCGTGTTGGCTGTGGCTGTATTCGGAAATCTGATAGTAATGTGGATTATTCTCGCACACAAGCGAATGCGGACAGTAACCAACTATTTTCTTTTGAACTTGGCTTTTTCAGATGCGTCCATGGCCGCATTCAACACTTTAATTAATTTCATATACGCTGCCCATGGAGACTGGTACTTCGGAGAAGCGTATTGCAGGTTTCACAACTTTTTCCCCGTCACCTCCGTGTTTGCAAGCATTTATTCGATGACTGCAATTGCCGTTGATAGGTAGGCAAACAATGTGGATCACACATAGCTCACGTCATGTAAAAAGGCAACATTTTTTAATGGACAATAATGTTTTGTGATAATTATGATTTATAAAGTTTATTATTAATCTTTTAACAATTGTTTACAAGTATTTTACCAGATAACTACCTTGATATTTCATTCATAAGTGCATTGTTTCCTGTACTGTTAATGTTTATTCTATCCAGGTAGTAGTGCGGTTTGCCTGTGCGTGGCCAGGGGATGTCAGAGTCATGAGTTTGTGCGCGTGTACATGATTGTTGCGTGTGTTTGCATTATGCGGACCCGTGTGTATGTGCATGATTGCATTCATGCCTGTGTGGTGTATTTTTATGGCTTTGTGTGTGTGAGCAAATTTAAAGTCAGTGGAGCGGTTCAATGCAGCCCCTCAAAAGATAAATGTAACAGTGAAATTGACTTTGATGCTTTGCATCATTCATGGAAATGAGGAAGGTGAAACATATTCTCTTCCATTTTATTAATTTATCTTTTCTGCCAAATTGAAAGAGACATGGAATATCCAGTTGAATGCCATCAGTCACATTAACCTGAATACTTCTTACAGGTTCTGTTTTTGAATCAGACCATGTGAATTAAAATCTTTGATCTAGACTGCTATGGAATCAGAAACCGATTTCAGTAAAGGGTACAAGCAGGCTGGTTTGCCTGTGTGCACATGCTTAATCTTGGTAGGGAGTGGCAGGCTGGCATGTGAGTGTATACTGTGTGCGTGCAGTTTTCTGTGAGACCAGATGTATTTTACCAAATAGATTACTTTTTTACAAAGAAACACCAGTAGCCATTTTTTACAGGGCCTAATTCATACTTGAGTATAACCTAACCTACATTAGGGGAAACACCCCACAAAGACAGCTTGGAAAGAACTAATTAAAGTATTTTGATGAATTGGTGTACGTCCACACTATTATTGCTAGTCTTCTGGTCCTAATAACTTATTTATGCAGTCTTCAGGGCATGTCATGGGGAAGCATACACACATCCATTGCTGTGATGGAGGATCGTCTCTGAGGTTTCTGTTATTGTGCATCCAATTCACAGGAGTTTACCATGCGGATAAAAAGTACCCCTTAGATTAAATGTGTATAGTGATTTATGAATATGTTTACAGAGGCAGCACAACACTGTTTTCACAGTAACTCAATGAAAGTCGAATCAGCTCCGAAGGTTTGATGTGTCAAAATACCAATTAAATGTATAAAGATCAGAATTGGGTTGTGTAAATGCAGGACATACTATACAATGACTAAGCATTGTGGCAGATTTATTTGTTCTTTCTCTTCAAATTATTCTTGGAGTCATGGACATGTTTGGCATAACAGTGAACATAGTTGACTATAACACAAACAAATTTGGTAACAGGATAGGTTCATTGATTGATTCATTGATTGATTCATTGATCTGAAATTTCAGTATTCACATATTTAATTAAAATGACCAGTGATCTGCATTCATTTTTAAACAGATAATTGGATAATTGAACATGTTAGCAGTTGCTATTCTCTTCGGTAATTTGAAATATGAGACCTATGAATAACATAACATTTATTTTGCTTACAGCAAAATGGATAGAATTAGACAGTTCTTTTGTTTGGAAAAATCATGTGGATGAGACAGGTAAAATCAATAAAATGAGATAGCGCTGTTTTTCACATCTCTGTGAATTGTTTACCTGTGACGAGGTATTCAGTAGCAAAAAGACAAATGCGAAGGAGTCAATGAAAACAAACGCTGAATTTAATGACAATAAAAGGGCTACGATGAGCCAAAGATATATATCACACCAACGAACAACACAGGTAACATGAAGACAATGAACAACGCTGATCCACACACACAGGGACTAAATACATAAAATGGGTTAGTGGTAACAGCTGAGTGCCATTTACTAAATCTAACCAATAATGTTTGAAAACCAAAACACATTCACGGAGTTGGAGGACACATCCACAATCTCAGTCCTTCAGGACTACAGTACCCCTCCAAAGACAAAGCTCCAGCCATGCAAGGACCCCCTAATCCGGAGGGAAACCCCAACACCGCCACCTGGCGCCTAGCAGGGGTGTCCAGCCACAGTGACCTTTCATCCGGAGGGCGTCCCCAATGTCCCTGCTGACAGTAGACTACGGAAGGAGGAGGGGTCACCAGAGAAACCTGTCTAGGGTGTAGATCCACCGGCGGTGGCCAGGGGTCAAAGCTGCAGACACTGGCAGCAGGGTGGCACAACCGACAAAGTCTGAACAGGCGTGGCAGCCACACTAGGTGTTGCACCTGGTACCTGCAGGGGGAGCTATGCTGCAGGTACTGACAGGAGGGGCGGTGCAGCAGGCACTGGCTATATTGATTAAGGCATGGGCAGTATAGCCTCTCACTCTGACATTGCGGGCAGGGCCTATGGCACTAGCAGTATGGCAGACAGGGCCTCAAATGCTGGCCTGGCGAGCACTGAGCAGGCCCTCCGGCATTGACATTGGGCCAGTCTGCAATGGCAAGTCCATAAGGTCCTTAGGCAGGCTAGGCTGCCAGACCGGCGGGGCCGGTGAGGATGAGACCGCTAGCCTGTTACCTAGCCTAGCCTGCGGCACTGGTGGAATGGGTACCGCTAATCTGCTGAGGTCCCATGCTAGCAAACACTCCTCCTTGCTCCCCTCACCTTCTTACTAGTCCTCCTCCGCCCAGACCCGTTGTTTCTGCCGGTCGTCACAGAACTCCTCTTCCTCCGATGACCGGAGCCCCAGGTCACCATTATCCTTCTATACCAGTGATGTGGATGCCGCGACTGCTCGTCCTCTCCTTTTCCTTTTCGTCGACCTTTTCCCCTGCATGGTACCTCAACCCACAGCCACCCTGAACAGGTTGGGAAAACTAGGGATATTTCCCCCAGCATCCCTGCATCTCATGGGGAGGGTAGCCGAAGTAGGTGTAGAGCCGGGCGTCCTATTACTCCCTTTACTCCAGACAGTCAAACCTGCCGTAGATCTCCATGTTAGTTACCCAAAGATACATGGACAGAGATCCACAAACTCAATCCTTCAGGAAGGGGCAATGTGACCTCATCAATAAAAATGCCTAAAGGGATGTTTATGCTTCAGTCAAATGTCAGGTTGAGGGTTGGCATGTAAAGCCATGCCTACAATCATACAGTAGATGAACATGGACACCCACCCTGCAGTAAACACACATATGTGCTTAAACGTCCCCAGGGATGCTTTCCCTACCGTGGTGTCATGTAATTCGATGAAATGGAAAATCAAATGGGAGCTTGATTTGATATTGATCAAACCCCTCCATCATCATCAGAGTTGCAATTGGGGAATAAGTCGATTAAAGGGAGAGAGACACATTCCAATCCCATTCATATACCGTACATTTAAAAAATGAGGGTAATTAACGCTGTGTGTGTGCATACTCAAGTGTGCATGTGTGTGTCAGCCAGCTGAATATAGATGCACGTCAGTGCTGTGACAGAAGAGGACAACATGAAGTGTGAGGCTCTGGAGATCCCCTGCAGCACTGTAACAACATAAATGGAAGTCCATTCAGTTCCCCACGACCTTACTGTAGCAGACAACTTCTATTTTTCCAAGTATCCCTTGGATACCACAGTCCAAGGCCAGAGATAAAGAGGACAATAACACAGAAGAAATAGACTTGACCCCCTCACTGAACCACTTCACCTCCGGTCCTACTTGTTGCATGTCTGAATCGATGCTCTGAGGATTCCCACTGTTATGGCTCAGGGTTGCATTGTGTTGGTCACCCGCGAATGTGCCCCCACCCTTTTCCCTCTTTTTGTGGAAGTAAAACACATTTCCTGTGTGAACTGTGCTTTGAGAAACACTTGCATTTACGTATTGCAAGAAATCTCCCCAGGCTTTTGGCGGGATGGGAGGTGACAGCTTCCCGTCTGTCAACGTTTGTATTTTTAGATTTTTCACAGTGGTCATATCTTATAACCAATCCCATCTATGGATTTTGTTTTACACTCCCAACCCACTTATTGTAAAGGTTCTTTCGCATTTCCTTCATGATCCAGAGTGTTTGGTATCATGATCTAAAATGCAAACCACATAACAAATAAATCCTTGAGTGACCTGAAATGAATGAGTGACCTGTAGGAGAAGAAGGATCAAAGATGGAGGATCAGACTGACATGTGTTATGAAGTGGCACTGTGGTACATTTTGTCCATTGTAAACACACTGTCTACTGCCATGTAGAAAAATAGCATCCTAGACTTCTCACAAACACTCCAGGAAGCCAAACCAGGCTACCAAATTAAATTATGTGAAAATTCTCTTATCGATAGGTGCATTAGACCATAATTAGAGGTTCCGGTTTAGAACGATGCAAGCTACAACTCTGAGAAAGTAAGGAACATTGATAGATTTAGGAAATTAGGGCTTTAAATGTTGTAATGCCCTTGTGCAAAGCACAACCAAAATGACTTGTTTAAATCAATTTATGTGAGAGAATGTGGTAAATGTAGTTTTGTCAAATATGAAACATGGGACTAACAGAAATGCTAAGCACATTAAATAGTCAAAAATAATTTGGCATTAAAACTGACTGTTATGGTTAATCAAATAGTCAGAAAAATCCCCTCAAATAGTTTACTGTCAATGTCCAATTACTTTGCATCTGACCAGAAAGAGTCGCAATGTCCTGGAAGAGAATATACAGTACCAGGCTTATTCCTGTACTACAAAACAGGGCAGTGACTTGCAGGTCGCGAAACGATTTGTTAGTCAACAGTTTAACTTGCTGGCTGTAATTAATTCCACACCGTGCTCTGACAGAAGCGTGCTTATAAGCCATCATAGATAAAAATAAATGTTTGGAACTGATTTATTGATTCACACAGCCTTTTCTAAACAGTTACTTGTAAGTAATGGTCTTACCCTGAACAATAACAGTGCCAATTTTAAATTTATTTTTATTTTGCATTGTCATCCTGTGGGACTTGAACCCTAATCCTAAACCCATAAGGTACCCTGCTCTATTCACTGAGCAACACAAAACTACTTAAACTGGTGAGCTAATCACACTGCTGCTACAGAGAGGGAAAATGTGGAAATCGTTTACATCTTCTGGTAGTTAAAGATGCTTTTTGTAACTTTTAATTCTTGTGTCTGGGTGGGAGAATTTCACCGTGGAGTTTGTTTTAAATTATTATATTGAACATATAAAACAAACTTGTGAAAATACACATCTGTCGATAATATGTATGGCTTGTTAGTTAGATATTTTGAATGTAAAATTTGCTATGCAAATACTGTTTTGTATTACTTAAGTTTCTGTTTTCAACCCCTGGCTCCAATAATTTTAGTTCCTAACATATACTATTCCTAATAGGGTATATATAATGTTAATTATATAGTGTCACACCATAGGATGAACCGAAATTTGTCATGCAAAAACATGTATTATGTGCATTTAACATTCTAACAAAAACAGTATAAATATCACAAAAGTCGGCCACATTCTCTTTGTATCTGTTAACATAGAAACAGTTTGTCTAAATATTTTAAATTAATACACAATAATTACATTAAATTAATTGTAATTAATTATAATGTCAGAAATATTTAGCTTTTGTAACCTGTATTGGGCTATACTAGGTCTGCCTACTTATTATCAATACTACTAATAATCTTAACGTTTCGTTTAACTATGTTCTTAGTTTTTTCAGGACTTCCTCTCTCCTTGCAGGATCTGTGTTTAGTCTCTCCCTGTATTTCCCTGTTCTTTCTGCACTTTTCATCTTTTACTATTTACTTCAAGCTGAAAAAACAAATAAGTGAGTAAGTATGACACATGGTATCGCTCGTAGTTAAGTCTCGCTCGTAGTTAAGTATGGATTCTCCTGTGAGTGGTTAGGGTTGGCAATACATCTTTTTTCATGTGATGATTGACTATAAAGTTTTTAAAAAGGACAGAAAATACATTAAACTTAGTTACTACTTAAAAAATACAAGAATACATTGTTAGATCAAATGAACAAGTACTCCATGTGTAGGAAACTACAGGTCATATCATATGGTGTGACAAACGGTAGGGCTGGGCAATATATCAAATATTTTATCGATATTGTGATATTAGTCTGATTATCGTCTTAGATTTTGGATATTGTTGATATTGTGACATGACAAAAGTGTTATCTTTCCTGGTTTTGAAGGCAGGATTACAGTAAAGTGATGTCATTTTCTGAACTTACCAAGGCCCGGTTCCCCAAAACGTTCTTATCGCTAAGTAGTTCTTAACCTAATAGGAAAGCTATTAGGTTAAGAACTACTTAGCGATAAGAACGTTTTGGGGAACCGGGCCCAGACTGTTCTAGCTTTTTTATTATTTGCCTTTACCCAAATTAGTTATTATATAAACATCAATGATGATTATTTATCAAAAATCTCATTGTGTAACTATTTCTTTGTAAGCACCAATTGCCAACCCTACAATATCGCCGCAATATCGATATTAAGGGTATTTGGTCAACAATATCATGATATTAGATTTTTCCATATCGCCCAGCTCTAACAAACAGATCATATTGTGTGACATTCCAAAACTATCACACAATATGATGAAGTGGCACACCATATGAGGTTTCATGCCCTTAGCAGAACTTTGGACTTTGCGGTTATAAGCTAGCATGCTAACAGCATTCCCACTGCAACATGGTAACATAGATTTTTAATGTAATATTGACAAAACATTTATTTATCTTTGGCATTTTTATGTAAAAAGTGTCACATCAAAAGACAGTGGAAAAGGGTATTGAAGCAGGAGTGACACAACGATTTGATCTATTGAAAAAATGAAAAGAGATCACTCACATTCTAACCATTCCATGTACTTCTGGGATGTTTTCTGTACTTCCTGGTTGAACAAGGACACCTCTTCCCCAAGGGTTTCCAAACATTTGCCCGTTTAAATATCACAATATATTGTCAATTCTGTCTTACAGTTAATACCATTGCTTTACATCTAACTTAACCCACTATATATACTATTTGCACATTCCCATAAAATTCAGCACAGGACATTGGAATTCACCTAATTTTCAGTATTTTATCCAGAATACAGATAAATATATAGAATTGTAAAATCCTATAATTGGTATTGCGTTACATAGGCCTACTCTCTTTTTTAATACTCTTTCTAAAGCAAAAGATTTGACCATGTGGATTTGACAACATAATCGTGGACTCAAAACACAATGAGAACATGTGCGTCTTTCCTACTACAAAAGTGTGGTTATTATGAGCTCAAAACTTAAAAATAAATCTGCTGTAATATGCACCTGCACTTAGTATGTGAAAGTTTCCACCCGTGTGTAAACACTCACTGTTCTTGCTTTGGTGTCATTTGTAACACATCCTAAAATAACAAAGCCATCAACATTTCCAAACATTAAAGTATCTATGTGGCCTATTTCATTTGGCAGGCCACAGATGGGTTGATATTCTCAAAGGTAGTAGACAGGAGTGCACTGGCTAGCCAGGAGCCAGTGAGATATTAGTGCACTTTGCTGTTTGGATAAAAACAAACTGGCCACATGTGATGACACATACCTCACAACGAGTATTATTCAAAACTTTTACATAAATATTGCATCTTAACCCAAAACTTTACTCTCAATCTTATGAGATTACTACAATCTGAATACTAACATGTTCTTCTCACCATGAAACAAAGCAGACCAGTGACACCTATTAACAGCCCATTTGTCTGTGAGTCTGGAATAGGCTCACGTTTACTTTATACTAACACTGGTGCCAACCACTCTAGGACATGGAAAAAGTAGACATATGGTTTCACTGGACTACATAAAACAAAAATCAATAAAGCAACCTCATTCTTTGTGTATATTGCTAAAAGACAGAAGTCTCTTCAATACTGAGAAAAAATGTATATATGGTACCGTTACAGCTTAAAAAGCCTGAAAATATAAATTAAACCTGTAAACGGATTGAATATGGTTAGTTCAGTTGTTTAATGATCCAAGATTCAATCCATTTCTTTATTCCTATTGAAGTTAATTATACTTGATTTATTTATGAATCATTGATTCAAATATTCTACTATTCAAAAAATTATAATTAAAAGAACCCAATTTTCTTTTTCACTATGCTATCCATACTGTTGCATTTTTTTTAAATATAAGGGGAATGAGTGTCATTAAAGGTACAATATGTAGTTTTCCGAAACAGTAACAAAAGACGTACATAAAAAAAGCAAACATCACTATACCTATATTATATAATAAACATGCAGGTTAGGTACTCCAGTCAGTGCTGTCTTATATCTGGATTTGGTCCCTGGGCACTGTAAATGGCTGCCCACTGCTCCTTCGAGGGATGGGTTAAATGCAGAGAATGAATTTCACTACATGTATGTGTATGTGACAAATAAAGTACCTTTACCTTTTACATTTACCTTTATATTTCTTAGTTGCATACTTACATTATCCTAAATGTTTCCACCAACTTTCAAACACAGAGAAATGTAATATAATTCGAAAAGATGGGTTTCATTTTGTCTTCCGTCAATTGCGTCATATAACCTTTGACTTCTCTAGTTGCTTTAAGTTCCAGGGAACCGCCAAATTTAACGGGAACAAAGTTATAATATTTTTAACAATAAATTACTTTGTCAGTGAACAGTTTTTCTGCCAGAGACGCTAGATTGGAATGTTGTCATTGACGACGATAACAAAACCCATGATCCCACGCTACTTCCCGACGTCATCCAAGTACGTATTTTGCTATTATTTTGATTAAGGGACCCCTAGAGGCCAAAAACTACATATTGTACGTTTAAGACCAACCAAAATGTTTGGCAAATTATTTGATATGATTTTTAAAAATGACACTTTGTACATTTGTCAATATACACTTACCTGCGACTTCATTAGGAACACCTTGCTAGTACCGGGTTGGATCCCCTTTTGCCTTCAGAACTGCCATCATTATTTGTGGCATAGATTCAACAAGTTGTTGGACACATTCCTCTGAGACTTTGGTCATCTGCTGGATGTATTTTTTTGCAATTTTTCTACTTGGTTGGCTACACACAGTGTCCATGTTACTTAAGGTAGAAGATAGGCTTCCATCATTTATTATCTTCTATCATCCTATAATGGGCTTTGATATACCAGGTAGTTAGCTAGGCAGCTAGCAAATGTGAAATGGATTGAAGTGACACGGGTTGACAGCTGTAAGTTTAATATACACTGAACAAAAATATAAACACAACATTATTGTTTTTGCCCCCATTTATCATGAGCTGATCTCAAACATCTAATACTTTTTATATGTACACATCTCCTTCGATAAAATAATTCATCCACCTCACAGGTGTGGCATATCAAGATACTGATTAGACAGCATGATTATTGCACAGGTGTGCCTTAGGCTGGCCACAATAAAAGGCCACTCTAAAATGTGCAGTTTCATCACACAGCACAATGCCACAGATGTTGCAAGTTTTGAGGGAGCGAAACTGACAACTCCCACACAGGGATTTAAAGCCACAACAGGTGGATTCAGCACCACGGCCAGCTCTGCAGCCTACTGAATTGTTGGTGATCCCTTAGGCTAAGCATGTTCCAGGGTTTTGGGGCCTCCTAGGATCAACATGATATCAGAAACATTAGAAAGGGCATGCCCTAAGTCTAGTTCCTCAATATAACTCTGACCCTAAAAAGTAAATATATAAACAGTCTCTCATTCCCCGTCAAATGCAGTTGAAGTCAGAAATGTACATATACTTAGGTTGAAGTCGTTAAAAATAATTTGTCAACTACTCCACAGACTATAGTTTTGGCAAGTCAGTTAGGAAACCTACTTTGTGCATGCCATAATTAATTTTACCAGCAATAATTTACGGCCAGATTATTCCACTAATAACTCACTATATCACAATTCCAGTTGGTCAGAAGTTTGATGAAACAAAAATTTGATTGTTTGGCCATAATGACCATAGTTATGTTTGGAGGAAGATTTGGGATGCTTGCAAACCAAAGAACAAAATTCCAGCTGTGAAGCATGGGGTGGCAGCATCATGTTGTGGGGGTGATTTGCTGCACTTCACAAAACAGATGGCCTCATGAAGAAGGAAGATTATGTAGATATATTGATGCAACATTTCAAGACATCAGCCAGGAAGTTAAAGCTTAGTCACAAATTGATCTTCTATATGGACATGACCTGTGTTCTGCAAATTGGCTTAAGGTCAACTAAGTGAAGCTATTGGTGTGGCCATTACAAAGCCCTGACTTGAAATCCTATAGAAGCATTATGGGCAGAACTGAAAAAGTGTGTGCAAGCAAAGAGGCCTACAAACCTGATTCAGTTACATTAGTTCTTTCAGGAGGAGTTGGCCAATTTTCACCCAACTTATTGTGGGAAGCTTGTGGAAAGCTAACGGAAACATTTGACCCAAGTTGAACAATATAAAGGCAATGCTATCAAATACTAATTGAGTGTATGCAAACTTCTGACCCACTGGGAATGTGATGAAAGTAATACAAGTTGACATGAATTATTCTCTCTGCTATTAGTCAGACATTTCACATCTTGATTACCTTATAAGTATGTTGGCCAGTGCATGGGGTCACATTGATAACAAACAGGTATGCTAATGATCAATGACATGATGCACTGCTAGAACCAACCTGATTAACTGAAACAGAAATGGGTGTAGAAGGAATTAAACTGGGCTCAACAGACATGCATTGACAATCAAACTAAAAGGTGAGGTTGTGACACGTAACATTATTGTGTAATGTTTTTTTTATTTATTTTTTCTGCCCTTTACAGTATAGCTTTCATATTTAGGAACTTACAGTTCTATAGTTTTTAAAACATAGTCCATTTATAGATTTTTTTGTACAGGTGCCTTAGACTTATGCACAGTACTGTAAGTCGGGACTGAGAAAGGACAGAACGCAACGTTGTTTTATGCACAAGAAGTCAAGGCGGAAGGCAGTGACAGCGCTCAGGAAATTTTTCAGCCATCCAAGAGGACAAAATCTGAGATGTGGTCATATTTTGGCTATTACATGAGTCCTGAGGGCAATTTAATCAAGGATGGGCACCCTGTCTGCAGAGGAAAGTCGCTGCAAATGGGGGAAACACGTCAAATCTGTCATCTTCGTGACAACCAGCCAATGCATAAACTTTTACTTCAATACCAAAACTAACTTGGGCAAATAATTGGACAAACAATATTGATTTGAGATGAAATATTTAAATATCTCACTTTTAATTAATGCAAAGTATCCAGATGATAAGTTTAACAGCAAGTAGATTTCAGCCAAGACGTACAAAATGTTCAAAATATTAAGGGTGACATTTAAGAGATAATGTATTGTATTCATTCATAGTAAACTTATTACACATATTTTTATTTTTACCACTGAAAAAATTTCAGGGACATAAAATATCGAATGTAATTAGTGTCCGCAGATCCTTAAAGTCTTAAAAAAACGTAATATTGTTTTCCAGAATTTACGGTCTAAAACTCTCTTTAAGTCTTAAATCTCATTTTTCAAGGTCTTAAATAATTGCGGCAGTCATGCTATTTTTTTTCATTGTATTTTGTTGAAAGAAGCCATAAAAGCTTTCTCTGTGCAACATTTTAGTTAGCAACAGCTGCCAGATACAGTAATAGCAGGTAATTGTGGGAGCTCTCTCCATGAGTTCACAGCAACACACTTTGTTCGTTAGTTAGCTTAGTTTGAGTCTTGTTTATAATTAATATACTTAGCTAAAATATAAAATATATTTTATTTGTATCCTTACAGTTTTGTTTACTAAAACGTATTACTTGTGATCAGTAGGCTACCTATTAGATTGCACATTTTTCAGTAGCCTACCTCAAAGCAACGATAACAACCCACTCTCATTAAGTAGTTAATCTCCACGTTCTCGTTCTGTTTCATTAGCGCAAGTGTAGTGGAGCCATGTATTACTTTGGAACATTTCTTTCTACCGACTCAAGAGTCAGGCATCGTGGAGTTACTGTTACTCAGTAGGTTGTTTGACGTGCTGGTCACAATTCTACAGCAGACTTATGCACAGTCTATCGTGCGCACATAAAAATGCTACAGGCAAAATAGAACATAAGATACGTTTGGACGTGTTAATTTATTTCATATAATGAATATAAATAACTTGCAAATATAATTCAAAGACATTGCTCTCTAACCAAATCCGAACATTTAAATGATATGTGTGCTGGTCTCCCTCAACAAAGTCAGACAATGCATTCCATCGCAAGCAACTCTCAGTACACATCTGTCGCTCCCGAAATCCAAAAAAAAAACATCACTAACACATGGTCAACTCTATTTCTTCACCTGAGAGATTCAAAACAGCAGGCAATGGGAACCATCCACAGAGATAGTCACAGTATACTGGCACAGTATTCAAGCCACCATGTAAGTTAACGCCTATAAGGCAAAAAATATTCCTGTCAGCAACTGGAACTATTTTTTATTGTATATATAGTTTATTGGTGATATTCTGTTTGCCATCACAATAAATCAAATGATTAGCAATGAATGTAATGTATGTGTTACATGAATATGCTATTACAACAGAGTCAAATTCAGAGCATAGGTGAAAAATCATCCTGTTAACTAGCCCTTTCGTTTACTTCAGCAAATGGTAAAGCTATTGCCTAATTCTAACAAGATTATCAGTCATCAATTTATGGGGAATTCATAATGACATCACATCGGATTAGGGGTGCAACGGATCATGAAACTCACGGATCGGATCGGTTTTCGGATCAGAGTCACGGATCGGATCATTTTTCGGATCAGCAAAATAAAAAATATATAAAATAATTTGAATTTGGGTTAGTTGTTTTTATAATTTTCAGTGGTTATGATGAGCAATATGAGAGAGAAATTTGGTTAATATTGATCGTTGTTT
>JACXGM010024939.1:0-15514 GCA_016801145.1 Umbra pygmaea | reverse complement strand
AAGGAGGGCATTAGTCATAGAAGCAACCAAGAGGCCAGTGGTAACCCTAAAGAAGCTGTAGGATCTGCAGCTGAGATCAGAGACACCATATATGAGACAACTAACCTGGATGCTCCACAAAGCTTGGCTTCCTGGATGTGTGGTGAGGAGAAGCCATTGCTGACAAAAAATCTAATCTTGTTTGGAGTTTGCCAAAAGGCATGTGGTAGACCTAAATTGAAATTGTCTTTAGTGCAAAATGAATGTGTAACGTCAAGCCATTACTGCATATTCACTAGGGGTGGTACAGTCCATGAAAAAACATCCAAACTAGGGCTGGGATAAACAATTATTTTTTAAACGATTAATCTAGCAATTATTTTTACGATGCACGATTAATCTAACGATTCGTTTTTCAGTCCGATTCGATTTCGATTCGATTATCGATTATCTCCCTATTAATTGACTAATAATATAAATTTATACATGTAATATAATAAACCAACAACAAAGAAACACAATAAACAATTTTTCTATGTATCCACCTCAGCCCATAGGCTATGCCCTTTCATTAAATATCAACAAGTAGGCTAATTAAATCCTATGTGTGTAACATAAACGTGACTTGCGCAGTCACGGCATGACAGTGATCACACAGTTACATGCCAGGACTATTACGGGCGCCAATATTCCGTTTAAAACCGGAATAGTCCTGGCATGTAACTGTGCTCACTGTCCCATCGACGACAATCAATGAAGTCATAACGTTACAACCGTTTGTTGACTTAGGTTCATAAGCGCGTAATCACACCTTGAATACACAACTATATTACATATAGTTATTAATTACACTGTAGCCTAAAACTTTAGGTGTCTACAAAGTAGTATAGCCTACTCCATCATAGAGTGGGGAAGCTGGGAGTTGAAAAAAACTTACGGTGCTCTGTCATCTGCAGTTGCTCCCGGGTGGCGCCTCTTCTGGGGCCAGTTGCACCAACTGGACGTAAAAAAGTTGGTCTAAATTCCTAGGTCGGGCGTAGCTACGTCCAAAGTTGTGAGTGGAATTTACACCTGTTGCACCAAATAAAAATAAGACTAGTCGTAGCTAAGTCCAGTGTAAGTAATGCGCGTCTGTGAGATCAGAATATTCTTAGTAAAATAGTTGCTAGACATTGTTATTTCCTTAATTAATCCAACTAGATAAAATGGACAAAGACAGTTTTAAACGTTCCAACAGTGCCCCCTGGCAACCGTTTCACTCCATAACCCACAGATTGTAAAAGAAAAGAGAAAGTACCATTAAAAAACACGTTGGCTATTTCCAGGCATTTAATTGATAGTTAAAGCTGAAAGACATATCTACATATCTTACCTGTATTTACCCTTAAAAGTAGGTTACCCTTTGACTTTTACTAATCTGAAATTCAAAACCTGATAATTGCCCACTCAATCAGCTGTTAATTCATAGCTAGTTATTAGTACCATTTGTGGACGCTGCAAACGTAAATAATGTGCCCTGCATTTTCGATTGTACAAAATGGTCTTTCTCCAAAGAAATATAAAGTTCGACGTAAAGGGCATTTTAGGTCGGACGTAGTGTTACGACCTATATGCGTCCAGCTGGGGCAACCGGCAGGTCCTGGTGCATTGCCGTGATGCTAGAATGGAAAGCCATCTCCATTTTGCAAAGACAACATATCACAGAATTGTTTCCTTTTAAATTAAAGAATTCCCATACTTTAGAGGAATGCGTGTGTGCGGCCTTGCACTTCTGAAAGTCAAAGGAGCCACTCGTGTTGCTATTACTCTCCAGCGCCGCTATCTTTGATTTGGGTATGACGAATCGACGCGCATATTTTGCGTCAAGGTATTTTTTGCATCAACGTCATCGATGACGTCGACGCGTTGTCCCAGCCCTAATTCAAACCGTTCGGTTCGCTTGTCTCGGTTCTGAGAGTGTGTGCGTTGCACGGTTCGTTGGTACACTCCTAATCTGCACAAACCACTCACTGTGGTTGTCCCCATTTTCAACACCTATGTTAAAACACTAACCAGAAACGAACACGTAACGTGGATCTGGCTGCTCTCGAATTTCAAAACAGACTAATGGCGTCTCGTTGTGAATACGATCTCAAATTTTAGGAAAATAGTTCACCGAAACATGTTTCTGAAAAGATTTTAAGCGAGAAATAGGCCATACATTTGCTGAATCTGTCATTTTTTAGATCAACAAAGGTCAGTTTAAAAGATTTTCATTAGATTTTGAGAGGCGGCAAGCTGACGTGCAGGTCACGTCACGTGTATTTTCGTAAGAGCTACACTGAAGTTGGCAATTTGATAAATGTGTTATTCTGTAATATTTAAATCTTGTGCTAAAATGGTGATACAACGGTAGGAGTACAGGACCCAAAAGCGGGCACAGAGACAACCGTAAACTTAATGGTTTTAATGGAATAAGGCAGTTCAATATTGGGGAAACAGGCAAGGTCGGCAACAAGTGGTCAAAGGTTCTGGAATTCCAAAAGGGTAAGGCAGAAGCGTAGTCGTGACTCAGGCTTAGGTCGTTACCGGGGGTCAAAGGTTTGGCAGTACAAGGGAGTAGGCAGGCTCGTAGTCCAAAAACAGGCAGAGGTTCGAATACCGGGAAAAGACAAAAACACTGGCAGGATTAACAGGTCAAATATATAGAATGCTAGAATGACAAGTACACAACAAGACGATCAGGCAAATGCCAACAGAAACCAGTGAACTAAATACAAAAAGACTAATGAGGATAGGGTACACCTGGTGAGGGGAGGAGATAAACACAGACAGGTGAAACACATTAGGACATTAAAAAAGTCCCATGTCGTCCCTCTTGCTGTATCAAAATCTCACCTAGCTTTCCTCAGAGATGGGCCCTATAATGTGCTTAAAGTCAAGTCAAACTCCATTTGTGCATGATTACACAATATAATTATTTTTTTAATACTGTATCCTAAATTGTGGATAATTAAGCTATATATCATATGCTGGAGTATAATTCTGGAGTGTTAAGATTAAAAGAAAAAATAACAACAACAACCGTACAGAACCGAAAATCGTGACCCGAAAACCGTGATACGATCCGAACCGTGGGTTTTGTGAACCGTACCACCCCTAGTATTCACCCTGAGAACACCATACCCACAGGGGGGTGAATACTTATGTAAACAACAAATGTCTGTTTTTTAATTACCTTTTGTGTCACAACTAACCAAACCCTAACCCTAATTCTAAAACTAATACTAAAACTAACCTACAGTATAGTATGTGTCTTCACTACAATGATTTCCCATGTTTTACTGTCATAGCCTCAAATAGAGCAGAAGCATACACATACAGTACACACTGTGTGTACTCATTCTCAGTGTGTTGATTCTGTTTGAACCTGGTTGTGTCCAAGCATTGTTGTTATAATAGGATTTAACTGTGACACACACAACAGTGGAGCCTGGTCAACCTTAATTGAGGAGGTATGGCACATTAATGTCTGGACTGGAATTATTGGAATGGAATCTCACACTGGGTTTAACGCTCCATTCCATATAGTTCTGTCCATGCATTAGAGCTCCATAAAGTTGGTGCAAACATTTGAGTGAAATAAGAACATTTCCTTGGCTTCATGACCTTAAAGCTTAGGTGCTTCAAATAACAGTGGAAATTCAAAATAATTAAATCTTAGCTCTATTTCTAAGAATTGATCAGCTCCATTTCTCTGCCTCTCACTCTAACTGTCTCTTTCGCTCCACATTCTCTCCATGCTCCAGTGGGTGACATACTCTAATTGAATAAAATATTTCAGTGCTATATATATATATATCAATCTATAAAGTTGCCAGTGATAGTTTGCTGACAGAAAGTGCCATGGGGGTCAGCAGGGTCCTCAAAAGGGCTTTACCCTGGGAGCGGGTGCCATATTACTGTAAAGTGTTCTCCAATTTCAGTGTACAGTGAGATCCTCTTACTGCTCAGAGGTAATGAGAGGGAATCAGTGAACTGGTGAAGCTTGAAGGACCAAACCCAGATGATGCAGCAGGCTGGCCTCTTGTCCAGAGTCAGACACGCACACACACACGCATGCATACACACACACCTGGCAAGACCATCACTGCCTTTTTGTCCAGGCATTCCAGCCCATCAAATACAGGCAGGAAAGCCAATTAGGCTTCAGAAAGCCAGCAAAAACCTGGACCAAAGTTCTGAAACTTTTTTGTCTTCTCACCTTCTCTAACAACTACTTCATAAAAACATTAAAAGCAAGTGTTTACTTTGAAACACTGTCAACAGAGGCCAGATGCTGAGAATAAAAGAAACTGAGAATAATTGTGTATTTTACCTTTAATTTGTCCCATCCAGTGGATCCTCCTTTAGGGGTTGTTTATGTTCCTTCCCTATATAATGCTCTTTAAGTATTTCATACCATGATTTAGTTGTCCCTAAGTTCAGATAGAGATTTCACAGACTTCCCAAAATGGTGGCAGAATGCCGACATAATTGGCCCAACTGTATTTAATAGTAACTGTTTGTCATAACAATGACTGCTTTACATTTTTCATACACTCTTTGGGCCCTATCTTGCACCCGGCGCAGCGCAGCGCAAAGCAAGACCCAAGTGTTTCGGCTAGTTTAGGGCTGATGTCAATTTCCCATCCAGTGCCCACGTCGTTGAAATAGCAAATGCACCTGCGCCCATCTTTTCGCCCATGGGCGTGCTGGTCTTACAGGGAGGTTTGTTCAGGAAAATTCTTGCCATAGTGCCATCGGAAAGTGATCACACCATTGACCAACAAAAACCTGGTCTAAAGTCAATAGTGCAGCATGTCATTGTTATTTTAACAGCAAATTAGCCAAATGCACCTAGACTGATGCACAGCACGTGCACACTATATTTGTTACACACACACATAGGGAAGCGCAGCAGCACACAAACATGCAAAAAGATTACAAATAAAAACATTACAGTGCAAATCCGCCATAATAATAGCAATGCGCCAAGGTACAAATGCGCCTGGCACTTAAAGGGAATGGGAGATAACACTCTGATTGGTTTATTTCATGTTACGCCCAAAACACACCCATGAATTAAAGGGATTCTTCACCGCTGGAGAGATTAATATTTAAATTTGGTAATTTATGTATTAGAAATGGTATATAAGTTGGAGCCTTCTAGACTGAGAAAAGCCAGCAAACGTTGTTTTGGCTAATGTGGATGAATGCCCTCAACTACCAAAATGCACTTGCTTTGCTGCTCTACGAGGCCTCTCCCAAGCCACGCCTACCAGTTAGAGAGGACTCGAAACTGAAAAGATCCCACTAAACATTCGACGTCTAGTCGACGTGCAGATCATGTCTAAATTGCGTCGGTCCGTCAATGACCAATTCTGAACGTCTGTACAACGTGCAAACTAGGTCTGTTTTTCGACGTCTAAACATGACCCGACTTGCACATTAAAATGCAGTTCAACATTTCGACGTCGCTTATTGGGACGTCATTAGGACGTCTTAAACAGGCCTGGGAAATGTTTTTGACAACATTCAAATGTCAACATTAATGTAATGAACATGTTGATTTGTGATTAGACATTATTAGTTGTACTTATTGAGTACATTAGATTTTGTTATTTTACATTTTCCTGTATCTATTTCATTTTTTTAAACTAATGAATTAATGAATTTATTTATGCATGTATTTCTTGAAAATGTAATTTAAATTGTTTTATTTAAACCAGACAACACCATCAGGCAGGACGTACGTACGTTATCAATACCCAACCAGTACACCACTCTGATTGGCTAAGGCAGCACCATATCATGACCCAAGCAGTAAACACCACTCCGATTGGCCGAGGCCAACGAACATGATGGGCTGATACAACACAACAGGCATTTGGCGCACATCTTTGATTTGCACGTATATAGCGACAGCATTTCAGCTCAACCTGTGTTCGGAAAAATATCAGTATTAAACACCGGCTTCCACTTAGTTAAAGGTAAGTTTGTTCATTTTATGGTTATTTAATGTATTTCTAATGTATGCTGTTTTAGCTTGTTGTCTTACACTGTCTTAACATGTCGCGGCTACAATTAGCATTGCATCTCTTCCCATCAGCTAACGTAGCTAAACATTGTCCATAGCTAGACTTGAATTGGAGTTACTTTTGAAAACGACCATATGGTGCCAAAAAATATTCACGTTAACCGACACCTTCATCCCGTATTGGTAGTGGATGCACAGGCAACATGTTTGCTGACAAAATTGGGGTCTTAGTGTATGTCTGTATTGCCTTTGCATATTTCTAATATTTTTGTATTTTTCTACTGGTGCAGAGGGGGTCATGAAATGTGATGCCACAGAGGGCATCATAAGGATGCATGCTGCAGAGCACCTAAAGCATGCACCCAAAAGAAGTGGAGGTGGCGGAGAGACTAATAAATAACTATTTATCTTGAGTGTTAATTATTTTTAACGTATGTTCTGCAGTTCCTGTTGACTTTCCATTTAGCACTTTAGTTTTAATAGTTTTTTTGTAAATGGTATAATTGTGTTTTTTTTGCCAAACCATTTAAATTATTGTGCAATAACCCAAAATAAAGATGGAAATAAATGAGTCTGGATTTAATTGTGATTTATTTTTAGTAAGCTTTCTGTATAACTGTAGTCACTATTTCAAGAAGGGAATGTGTTTCCTGTAACGTTTTTTTTTTTATGTAGTTTTGTTTAGCTAACTCAGCAGCTAACGGTATAATGCAATGCTGCTGAGACAATTAAATGAAGATGTATGGACATAAACTGAAACAGTGTGCCACCTTCTGAAATGGGACTACAGCTATGCACATGACTAAGAAGCAGCATAAAAACGATGTCTAAAAAGCGTTTAATTTTGACGTCGAAAAGACGACCAGAATAACCACATTTGGACTGCAATTAGACCCTATACGGAGGTCGTTTCAACGTCGATACTGGACGTCCATTCGACGTCTAAAAAAACACGTCATCTGGAGTTACATTCTGCACCTTCAGGGGAGCAAAATTTGACGTGCAAAAACGACGTCGCAACGACGTTGTGCAGTGGGATAACGTTTTAAGCTATTTTATACCATCAAAGTTACGGCGTAGGGTACCGTACCAACATTTTATTTATTCTTGTCTTGGCTGGCACACCATGTAAGACATTGGGCTACGGAGTCATACTTTTCACAATAAGGTAAATATCTGTGTTCTGAGCCTCTGTGTTTTGGTTAGCTAGCTAGCAATGTTACCATACTAGCAATGTTATGCTATTTCTACATCAAGTGTATGCAGTAGTTACTATTGAATAATTAAAGATAATGCTTCCGTAAAACCAAAATGAAATCAAATCGTGTAGCTGTAACAATACCTACCTATGTATATGTAATATGTTATAATTATATCTGGCTTGCAAATTATACAAACACAATAACGTAGCGATTTCAATGTAGCAATATGTCGTATTCATAGCTTAGCCAATCTGTGCATAAACACTGAATATGTGAGCTCTGTGTATAATGATAAAGATTTGACTTACAACTTACCAAGACTACTTGCTTTTTCTTTCATAATCACAGGATGGGAGTGACTCCCCAACCTCTACTGCTTCTACAAGCCAAGGTCCCCAGCAATCCTCTCCTTTGTCCGTCCAGCCTTGTTAGCTTACCAGTCAGCTAAATGTCACAGGCCTACTATGAGTAAAGCTGTTTATTGACAATTCATTGTTTGCGTTCGCAACAAAATGTATTAGCATTGAATGTTATAGATTTGTGTTACTTGACTACAATTATAAGATTATGAAGGACTCATTTTGAAAAGCCTTTCACATTTGTGTCATAATATATTGATGTTGTAGGTCAAGCAAATAATAGAAAATAATAACAATTCTCAAATAGTCTGTGTCACGGTGCATTTGTTTTTATTTATTTTCAGCACATGCCATTTAAAAGTTCTGTGAATGGCCCTGGTTCTCAAATCTCTCCAAAAGGAATCTTTACATCTATAGGGCAAAACTGTTATAAGTATGTTTAAATGAGAGAGATGGATTTTGGGCCAACCTGATGGACTATGCATAACCTTATCATTATGCATATCATTATGCAAACTTATGCATTTATTATCTTCATTATTAGATGTTCATTCAAATTAAATATTTGTTTGTAGAAGCTAAGGCTATGGTTCCATTGAAGTCTCGTCTGTTTATTGTATGTTTTTTTTCTTTATTTTTGAAGAGGCCACATATACACAGGTAGCCCAATTCCGATTTGATAAGACTGGATAGACTTGCACTTTAAAAAGAAAATGCAAGGCAGGACCATGTCAACAGAGTAGCTTAGTTGCTCCTCATATGAAGTACTTTCCCCCAATTGAAATCACTATTTCTCTAGGCAAATACATACTCTAATGTAATCTAAACCAGTGAGCACAACATTAGCAATGCAAGTTATTTGCACCTACAATAGGCTAGCATAGATGTATGCTTACTGTTTTTGTAGGTAAATACAAATGTGTTCACAATAGCCCAGTCTCATGTTTCCAAACTAATGTATTTCTGTTAGACTGGGCTGTTGTGAACGCATTTGTATTTACCTACAAAACAGTAAGCACAACGTTCGCAATGCAAGCGATTTGCACCTACAGTAGGCTAGCATAGCCCAAAATACATTGGTTTGGCGTCCGTTTTTCCCTGCGGGCTTTGGCTGTCCTTTTCGATTCACCTTCGGGATCCTCAAATACGTTTCCAGGACACACCTGTGATCAAAGCTAGGGTGCTCTGTTACACATACTGGCGGTGCCGTTTCCTCAGCAGATTCAACGATCTCTTCCATGAGAAAATGGCGTCGCTGAAATTCACGAAATCAGTGTCCATATGCGCACAGCGAGAGCACTGAGACCACCAGTCTGCCCCAGCTCGTGTCTGCCCAGGCTCTTGCTCCTTAGCATCAGTCAGGTCTCGCTCCTCTGCTGCAGTAGCTGCTAGCGCCGCTTCTTGTTCCTCCATCATCTGCAACTGTTCCTCACTGTATTGCAGCGTGTACAGGCAGTCTTGAGCATCGGATTCATGCACCAGATCTTCAAAATCCCTTTTTGCCATATCATCTTCAAAACTACCCTCAGCCATTGTCGTTAGCCTACTAAAGTATTACTTAGTTTTCTCCACAGAGCAATAGCCTTTTCGCTTAGCTTCAAGATGGCTGACACTATTTTGAAATTCTGGAAGTGAGGTCCCACCCCCTATGGGCGGGTTGAAAACATGCGGAAGAAGCTCCAACTACTGGGTGTAGTCCATAGCCTCTGGGCAAAAAAATCTTCAGATGACGCAAAATTATGATTTTTGCGTCATCAGAAGATTTTTGTCTGAACAAAAGATAGAGAGGTTTCCTGTCTCAAGGGGACATGAGGGAGGGGTAGGGTTAGTTTGGAAATACTAATGGGTTTCTACTGATACAAAGCTTAATGCTAATCGGTGAAGTATCCCTTTACTGAACACAGTAAGTACAGCCCTTTTGAACCATGCGCCTGGCGCACAGACCCTTTATTCAAACTAGCAAAAGAGGATTTGACATGCCCTAAACGCACCTGCACCATGCGCTTCACGCCGTGTGCTTAGATTGTTAAAATAGGGCCCTTTGTGTTTTATTGGTCTCATGTCAGTAATCACTGACTTTTTCTCCTTTTCCTTTTTGTTTCTAATGCAATTGTAGAGTTGAATGAATAACATAATGAAGTGTTCAGGGCAAACCCTGTAGAAAAGTAAATTATAGGAACAATCAATAACTTCCTCTATGCCTTCTGTTATTGCTGGCCATTAATTACAGCCAGTGTACAGTAGATATATTGATGTGCTTGACATAACTGATGGTAAATTCTGAGTGTTAGAGGCAGAGAAAGATATAGAAAGAGATGGTTTATTTTAGCCAATGTATTTTTTCGCTACCTTCATCGACTTGACAGACAGCTGGAGAGGCTGGCAGATGTAATTTTTAAAAGGACATAGATGGCCAGTCAACACAGTAGCCAGCCGTCCAGATAAGGGGTGGATTGGTAGAGATTCAAAAAGCCTAGGAAATAAGAAATGATATCTGCGGAAATGCTCTGTGGCGTGATAAAGGGTTCATCGTTAGGGCATTTTAAAGCTTTTTTTGTCATCGGTGATGGGCAGGTGTGTCACCACCTGAGGGGACTTTGTTTCTTCGAGGACATTCTATCTCCTGCTTCTAATCCACAGGTCACTGGAAATGAAATGGCAGGGAATGAAATGGCAGGAGCCGGCTATTCTATAGCCATGCTGGACTGGGCGTAATATTTTGTAAGATTACAGATTTGTTCTGTGTGATTGCATTTTACCGTCAACAAGGAAAATGAAGAGTTTGAGAAAAGAATGGCATCCTAAGAAGACACACCCACACACACCCACACACGCACACAAACGCACGCACGCACGCACACACACACACACACACACACACACACACACACACGGTTGGTGCATTAAAGGCTTCACAGCAAGTGTACGCTCGTGAAAAACAAAGAGCAGATAAATTAGAGAAAATTTAAGAGAAAAGTCATGCTGAAAGCTTGTGAATCCTTCCATGGCGAGCCGATGGTAGCTGGATCAGAGAGCCAGTTAGTGAGCGAGCTACATGGACCATCTGCCTCCTGAAATCCTAGAAGCCTCAGGAGAACAAAGGAACTAGAAAATAAAGAAGCTCCATCATTTCACCTTGAGTAGGTTTTCTTAGCACGGGTCCCTCTCGCCTTCCTTCTCCGTTCCCGCTCCCTCCTCTTCTGGTGAGCAGTGTTGGCTACCTGTCACTGTGGGACTGGTGTGTTGTATGTGGGGGCAGAGGGGGTTGGGGACAGTGTGGTCTGTCAGTGTGAGTGGTGCCTACTGGAGCCTGACTGTCTGATTGTCAAAGCCTGTGGAAAAACAAGGCCCTGGCTGGGAAAACATGGCCATTCCTTGGCACCAACTCCCATTCATGCAGCCTACACTATGTTGTTTAACATATACACAGTATTGCAATGGGGACATATAGCACACACCAGGAAATGGACAGTGATGACAAAACAACCAATAAATCAATTACAGGGCACAAGAAGGTCCAAAACACAATTTCACCAATGAAAGGAATGTAGAAGAGCCAGCGGGTTGGTCATTTGTGGAAGTGCTGATGATTTGATTGATGAATCTGATGTGTGGAACATGAGTTGAGACAAAATAAAAAACTCAAGGTTATTAATAAATAATTGGAGGAAAAACTCAAATTCTGTATTAGAACAATCAAATCTAAAACTGATACAGACGGAGGATATTTATGTATTCAAGAGATTAAAGGAAACATCTTGATCGATTCTGAGAAATATTCTCCACTACATACTGAGGTTGAACATAGACCAGTTGACCTACAGTCTGGTAATGCTACTAGTACAAAAATTATTTTAGAAATTGCAATTTTATGTTTTTGGACATCCTTTATCTTGTTTACACAATTTAAAATGAAGAGTTTTGGCATGTTATGTAATTAGGGAAATACAGTGTTTTTCCTAAAAAAGCTGTGAGCTGAATTCAAACCCATGCTATAGCATTACATACTAATGTACAGTGCCTTGCGAAAGTATTCGGCCCCCTTGAACATTTCGAACTTTTGCCACATTTCAGGCTTCAAACCTAAAGATATAAAACTGTAATTTATTGTGAAGAAGCAACAGCAAGTGGGACACAATCATGAAGTGGAACAAAATTTATTGGATATTTCAAACTTTTTTAACAAATAAAAAACTGACAAATTGGGCGAACAAAATTATTCAGCCCCTTTACTTTTACTCTCTCCAGAAGTTTAGTGAGGATCTCTGAATGATCCAATGTTGACCTAAATGACTAATGATGATAAATAGAATCCACCTGTGTGTAATCAAGTCTCCGTACAAATGCACCTGCTCTGTGATAGTCTCAGAGGTCCGTTGAAAGCACAGAGAGCATCATGAAGAACAAGGAACACACCAAGCAGGTCCGAGATACTGTTGTGGAGAAGTTTAAAACCGGATTTGGATACAGAATAATTTTGCATGTTTTTCAGTTTTTTATTTGTTAAAAAAGTTTGAAATATCCAGTAAATTTTGTTCCACTTCATGATTGTGTCCCACTTGTTGATTCTTCACCAAAAATTACAGTTTCAAATCTTTATGTTTGAAGCCTGAAATGTGGAAAAAGGTTGAAAAGTTCAAGGGGGCCAAATACTTTCGCAAGGCACTGTATTAACAATAGAAGCAGGGGCTTAGGTGGCTGGACCACTGTAGCTCCCAGGATGTTTCTTTGAACTGTATTTCCTATTATTTAATAAATGAAAAATCAGAATTGTTTCTTCTTTTAGATATACTTTTGTTTATTTTAATTCTGTACACTGGCTGGGAGTGTAATATTTCATATGACTGTTTTATTGTTACCGTGCACATTTTAACTATTTTAGTAGTGTGTTAGTGGTTTTGTTCCATTTATTTTTTGTCTTTTAGATCTGTGGTGTGTATTTCATTGAAACTTTTGCTGTGTGTCAGGTGATGTTAATTGTGCCTCCCCTCACCCCTGTCAAACTTGTAACAATTTGTTTGGACTGGCAGTGGGGGGATGATTGAGAGGGACAGAACTCTGGACCAATCCAAACTGGAGGTATGTACTTGGGACACAATGGGATTGTGTAGTTTGTTGTCCTGCCCAGTTGTTTTTTGACCTAAACAAGACGGCAAGACAGAGGACAGGAAATGGAGAAACTGAGGAGAACAAATGGAGAAAGAAAGGAAGTCAACAGGCAGAGAAATGGTGAATTAAGGAAGGCTGACTGACAGGCACACGTATGAACGCTGCAGGATTTTGAAGGTGGATTCCCAAGCCAGTGATGACCTTGCAGCATGGCAACAGAGGGAGCATGAAGGATATTCCTCCACCCCTGGGTTAGTAGGTTGACAGTGCCTAACGCCCAGGTTAAAATCATGAGTAGAACTCTGAGACAGTTAGGTGTGGGGGATTGATTGTGCCCCGGGGAAGTGTTGGTCGTGGGTCCTGGGTAGCGACATGTGTAGCTGAGTACAGTGGGGGTATCACTTCCTGTTATTAGCCTTGCCTGCTGTTGCTGCTTTTAGTCAAGTTTTAGTGTTTTTTATTGAGCTCAATACTGGCCCAGCTTTCTCCTCCCCTCAGGACACGGAGGTGGTTGAAGACGCGACCTGACAAGAGGACGTTGATTGTCTGGAGGAGCATACATGCCAGATTATTAGGGCTGTAACGATATGTGTTATGAAACCGAAATTGCGACACTCAGATCCATGAACCTGTGTCGCGGTCTGAGACAATAATCGCGACACACCCCTTCCAACTCTGAGTTATCCTTCCTGTCCAGATCATTTGAAGTGAACATTATAAAATACATAGACCTACACCACAAAACTAGTTGAGGATAAATTATTTATCTGACTACCTTTCCAATCATGTGACGCCTACCTGGAAAAGTTGAGCTAGTTGAATAACGTGTCTGCAGATCATTAAAAAGACTACTCTTATTTTTGTTTTCCAGAATTTAAGGTCTAAAAATGTCTCAAAGAAATTCGACATTCATGCTATTTTGTTCAATTGTATTTTGTCGAAAGAAGCCATAAAGGCTTTCTCTGGGAAACATTTAGGTAGCAACTGCTGGCAGATTATAGGGTAACACTTTATTTTGAGAGTCCATCTCTAGATGCTCTACATATTATCTGCATACTGTCAACAACATTTTAACAAACTATCTACTAACCCTAACCCTAATCCTAACCTTAACCATTCCCCTTATGTTAAACCTAACCTTAACCATTGCCCTAAAACATATTCTCAACTTACCCCTACCCTTAAAATACACAATTAGTTGCTTATCAACAGATGGTTTGTTGATAGTTTGTTGATAGTCATATCATCAACAAACTATCTGTAGAGCACATACAGATGGAATGTCAGACTCTCCAAATAAAGTGTAACCGATTATAGTAATAGCAGGTGATTGTGGCAGCTCCATGCATTTACCTCACAGCAACGCAGCTAATTTATTCATTAGTTACCTTATAAGCTTCGTCTGTTTGTGAGTATTGTTTATAGTATTTGTGTCCTTGCAGCTTTGTTTACTGAAACATATTTCTTGTGATCAGTAATATATTGCGCATCTCTCAGTACATCAAAGCAACGAAAATAACGACCCACCCATTGAGCAGTTAATCTCCACCTTCTCGTTCTGTTTCTTTAGCGCATACAGTGTGGAGCCATGTATTACATTTGAACAGAGATGGGAAGTAACGAAGTACAAATACTTTGTTACTGTACTCAAGTAGATTTTTCAGATATTTTTATTTTACTTTACTATTTATTTTTGTGGCGACTTTTTACTTTTACTCCTTACATTTTTAAAATGAATATCGGTACTTTCTACTCCGTACATTTTACAAAATTGTCTCGTTACTTTAGTTTCAAATAATTTCAGTGGAGTTACCGTTATTATTTCTCGCGTCATTAATACCGAATTCAATCTATTGGATGGGAATATACGTTGCATTTGACGCAACACTACAAGACAACTCGACAGATTCGGCAGCATTCATTCGCGGCAAATCTTTGCGACTTAATCGAGGTAATGTTAGCACAGTATTATGGATGGCGACATGATTGAAAATGAAGAAAATGGAGATCCCAGAGATTCGGCAGACAAGCAGCAAGATATTCCCAATCATCCTTGGCCTTATCTGCGAAAGATGTTTGACATAGTAGGCATGAAGAATGACTCCTGGTGAATGTGCTGCAAATTTGAGGTATACATTTGATCAAATGCAGTCTCTCCCTCCCGGTCCAACCCAGACACACACACACACACACACACACACGCTTTTTTACTCACTCACTATCCTACACACAATAACGTTATGACACATTAAACATTACCAAAGGTGTGTATATTTGTCCAATACACAATTACATTATGACACGTTACACTATACAGAAGGTTTGTATACCTTAGTTGCTCCCAAGTTCTTTAAGGGATTAAGGACAAATCCATGCACATCCCCAGATTTGAGGGCATACATTTTTTTGCTGGATTTTTATTTGCATATCAATTAATATATTTTTTAATGCAATGCACATTGAATCTGTAATTTCTCCAACTTTTATAGTACTTCAATTGTAAAAATTGTGAGCCTGACATATTGCATTTATTATTATTAGCACTCCATGTTCAAAGATTTACTAGCTGTCAGTTCATTTCTTATACACTGCTGCCATCCCTTAGTTGTAACTCTAAAAGTATGGGGAACTTGAGCACACACGTTTGAGCACACACACAGACATGCCGACAGGAATCCCCAGGCCCGGGACACAATTATACATTTAGGACCGCCTGGTAAAAAAAATATGACTGTGCAAAAACTAAATTTGGGACCATCTCAGGACTGGGCCTGGGACAACAATCCCAGTCCCCCCCGTCAGCGTCC